>JABUQX010001033.1:0-30000 GCA_015478945.1 Trachelipus rathkii
TTCTGTAAACCAAATATGGATAATCGGATCAATAAATTTGTTAAGTTAAAATAGGGAATATAACTATATAAAATGTTGTCATGAAGTACAAAAGCTTATTTTTTATAATCTTTTTTAGAAGCGGAACGGTTTGAGTAAAGACGTCACGTTTACTCCACAACATGAAAGAGACAACTTATTGCCTACACCAATAACATTTCAATATTACAAATAAATATAGACATTTTTAAGTAAGGAAATTTGGAATCTTGTTAAAATTTTAGTAAGGAAAATGCTTAAACAGTTAGATTAATATTTTGTTTTGTAGTAAGTTCTACTTTAAAAAAGAAATTTTTAATCATAATAATAATGTCTAATAAGTAAAATTTATTTCACAATAAAAATCATTCTCACAAAATGATGCATTGTTATGCTACAAAAAATATAATAATAATAAATAGGAAGAGAAAAGGGACTAATAGGGGGACGTTTTCGTCCATTGAGCCCAACTAATAATAATAAACGGAATAACATGATAAAAAAAATAAAAAAAAAAAAAAAGAAAACTCATTATTCTGATATAATTCCATATTATGTTATGCAAAAAAGCAAAAAATATAAACATTATAAAGTCACAAAATATTTTCTCGTTGAAAACCAAGGTTTAAATTTGTAAATGAACTATAATAATTTAAAATACAAGTATAAAACAATTACAATATGATTAAAAGAAAGTGTATACATAAATTATATATTAAAAGTAAATAGAAAGTATTAGATATAGACTAATAATAATAAAGTTTTAATTAGTGATACTTAGGGACAATGATAAAATTAAATATTACATTAATAACACAATGATCTGAAATTTAATATTATTTATATATATTATTATTATTATATAATTTAAATTTAGTATAATTATTATTATTTAATATTATTATTATTATATTAATATTAAATATCTATAATAATTATAATATTAATTATATTAATTATATTTAATATTATAATTAATTATATAATAATATATTAAATTAATAATTAATTAATATTAATCTAACATATAAATAATAATGAATTAATTAATATAATTAAATATAATAAAAAATAAATTATATAATAAATAATAAGTTTTAATATAAATAAATAATATAATAAATAATAATAATTAATAATAATAATAATAATAATAATAATAATGATATTAATTTAATGATTAGCATAACAGGGAAATGTAATATAATTAAATTATAATGATAAGTAATAAGGGATATTGTTATATTGCAAAAAATTCAAAGAATATAAAATATTATAAGTTTAATATTAAATAATTACATTACAATTCTTTCCATAATCTGTCATACTACCAGACATACATTGATGATAAGCTAATAGTTAATAGAGTTAAGATATGCAATAAACAATAAGTCAAAACATCGAAGAATAGAAAGTAAACCAGTTAGTAAGAAATAATGTACAAATGATGCATCCGAAAATAGAGATAAGACTAACCTCAGCCTACACCCTTCGCCCTTACCTCTATAGTTTCATCAACAGCTATAATTAGTAAGAACTCGTCAGTAGTAATGATAAAAAAATAATCCAAACCTCACAACTAAATAGCTTTATCGAACGGGGATATCATGAAACTCGACCGTTCACTAATAACTGAATGAAATCGATGTGTAGAATGTTATGGGTTCACTCATTGATCCAAGTAATCAGTGGGCCACAACCATACTCCCTCACAAACCCTCCATTCTCAGTTTTATTAAAGCAAACGCCCTTATCATAACTTACTCTTACGCACTTACCTGCACAAACTAGATATTAGTGCAATTTCGTCTGACAATTACACAGATTTCACAAATTCGTGCTTTATCCCTGATACCTATATAACAATACACATTTTTTCTTCAAATCGTCCCAGAGCCGGATTTTCAAAGTTATATACAAATCAAAACACACTCTCACTATAAAATTCTGCTTAAAAACTCCGCTATCATTTCATAACTATTATTCCACGATTGACCAAACATCAAAATCTCAACAATAACTTTTCAATTAATCACTTAACTTCAAGGTATTATCTAATCAATATCTTTCAACTAAATCACACACATAATATCATACTTAAGATGATTATATTCCTCATTTTATAATCTCAAATTCTTTACTACCTACACACATAAAGACTATGATCAACCCTAATAAGATTTTGTCCTCGTGTAATCAGATTAACTTTTTATTAAATTTCTCCAATTTGCAGAAAGATCGTAAAGTTGCTTCATTGTATCGCTTTTTAATAATGCTTGAAACAGGTCTATTTTTGTCTTAACCAATCAATAACCGATCAAATTATGGAAAGTCTTACCCGTAGACGACACTAAAACTCAAATGTTAGTCCCTTTACATCTAGCAACTACATTAATTGCACCAGCCACCTTTCCTCCTTTCACACTTGCCTGAACAGACTCTTCATCATACCAGGTCCCTTCAATCGAGTACCAATCAATTTACCCTTATAAATATATATTTATCAAATATCTTCAGACCACTTTTCCAGCTGCCCATCGCACACGCCAGTCTTAATACCATAAGATCTCCACCCATGAGGACTCGTCCTCACCATCAACATACACTTTAGAGAACCTTACTCTCTTTACATCTACGGTTAAGGCTTCATTATCAATAGCTTGTAACCCCCTTCAACCCCTCCTTTTACACAATCTGCAAATCTGCGTCTAACCAATACTCTCTGAGCATCTAATTCATTTCAAGATTCTGCTCACACAAGAACTACAAACCATCCGCATTATAAATAATAGAAGATTCAAGGGCAACGCCTCCATCAATCTCCATCATTCGTAACACCATTCCTTGTCACGATCAGCAGCTTCAATTACTTTTTTCAGATAAACCCCATCATATATCAAATTTGAAATACAACGCAAGGAGTGAGAACATTACAAACACATACTCACCTGCACCTCAATCATCCTTTTTTTTAATACTAAATACTCAATAATGCTCTCACGTTTGAGCACTCATTTATTGTCTACACAGCGGCCTCACTATCTCATACAAGCTTTGGTTTTTCTCAATCAGTAGGCTATCCTAAGCAACAGCTATATATCCCTAACACCGCCATAACCGGTCCTATAAACCCTATCAATATCCCTGCTTGGTCCAAATCGCCAATATAATCTCCTATAATTACAAATTATTCTTGGATCTCATGCTCATTTTTCTTTGCTGATCTCTTCATTTTGTGCTCTCAAATGTACATAAGATTATGATCGTCACCACTCACTCTCTACTACCGTCCTAAACCGCACTTTTAAGTTCTTATTCTCACCGTGAATAACGCGGTCCTTCAGTTAACTCGGCGTAGACTCTTATCTGACCAAAACAATTCACTAAGTAAGTTTGTGTATACTTCTCTGCCCTACTCGCAGCCGTGAATATGAAACATATGTATCAATAACAGCCTCTCATATTGTTTTCTGGACTCACATTCCCTTAGTTCATGCCCTGATCCCTTATGATTTGACAAATGGGTCCACTCTAGTTGATCCTCGCTGCATCCTCACATAGCCATCTATTTCAGATCGACAGTAAGATCCAACCACTCCATTAATATCGTCCGACGGTCATTTCTCAATGTGTATTGAACAGCACTACTTCGAGGATAGTCATAAAATTCAAATCACGCAGATCTTTGACCACTCCATTCTTGTGATCATTTCACCAGGATTGTAATTTCTCAGGTCATACCAGCATTCTATTCATCCTGCGATGATATTAAGCGCATTACGATTCAAACTTTCTCACTCTACCCATTTCTCCTCTTTGGCTAATAAGCACTCTCATCCGCACAGATATAGAATAACTCTTGATGATCCTTCTTGTACCATCAAACCCACACACAGTCTATTATCACCGTCATCATTACTGGCCAATATATTATATAGATCACATGAATTTTCCTTCCATCGTAACATCATTTCTCTGACATCCATGGTTCAGTCAGTTATCAAAATAGACTTCCTTTCCCTGAATTCAGTATTCTAAGGTCAGGTGTGCAGCCATTTATAACTAAATTCTTTATTATCCCTCTTCGCGGCATTCCTTCCAGAAGAGTTCCTATTCCTTGTATGTCCCCAGTTGCATCCCACCTTCCCAATATCATCTGCTTTCCTATTACACTCCTCTTCTGTTTACGGCTTCATGGATCTCATCTTAGCAGCTCACTTATTGTTCTATTCCAGACCTTAAGTTATTATAGTTCCAAAGCAGAAGCATATTTATCTTTTTTGAATACGACAATTTCATTTTCCTACTAGACTTACGACTGGTTGCAGCCTACTATTATAAAAAACAACGCTTCTTTCCGTCTTATTGTTAACCGGGCCATATGCATCCTACGTTCTGCAATCAATGTTTCCTCACCACTCAGCTGTTATGCATTCTATCTTGAATAGGACTTTAGCCCACCACCCATATACTTCGTTTTGAGCACTGACCTAGATCAATTGTTCCTTCATTTGCTCCAGTTTTATGAGTGCAGTTCAACTTGTTCATATTCATGCTGGACTTTTACTTTGCGGCCGCGCTGCTTATACATGACTGTGGCATCCTAACCTTGTCACTAAAAACTTCTCACTTTATTTTTACCTCACTGTCAACTTCCGAGTCAGATCCAGCTTCCACTTGCATCATACCCGATACACAAGTCCGCAACAGAACAATAAACATTCAAGAAATACGTTAACAATAGAACACATAATGATCACGAAATCCCATCATAACTTAACACTCACCACTCACTAGAGTCATTAACGATCGCCAAACATATTGCACTGACATCTCCTATTTCCAGCCAAACACAAAATCAAACCTCCTATCCTTTATGACTGTCGATCAAACCAGTACCCTTCTCGGCTTACACAACTCAGTGAGTAGTCACTTATGGTGAAACTTCTTTTAAGAAAGTATTACTTAACACATACCTTTCTCCTCATACACCACAAACATCAATCACCTTCCTACCATTCTCCTTTTCTCCCGACACCGCCACTAAAGAGAAACAATCACGTGGTTTAATTATCACCATGCCTCTTTTATATTTATGATTCAAACCTATTGATTATATGTATATATATATATATATTATAATTTTTTTATATTAATTATAATATAGATAACGTCTATTATACTACTATATATATGATATTTCTAAAATAAGTTATATTTACTACAGAACGATATATATATATTGTATATAAATATATTGCCGAGACATAGGGGTCACTCACATCTACGTATTATGATTTGACTTGCGACCTTTGATATAATAAATATTATATTGATTAGTATACGTGATACGTTACTGAGTCAATTAGAATGGAGTATATTATTAAATCGTACGATATTAAAGATATAATGATAATTGATATGATTATATACTCGAAATTAATTTATTAAATATGATTTATTGCTTAGCTATATAGTAACATACTGATAAACATATGTGAGATATGTATATATATATATATAATACTCGCTAACATTATTATGCAAAATTCTGCAATAGAGGGGAGATCAAAATAATAGGCCTTAGGAACAGGAGTGATCTTTTTACCGGCTTGACCCTAACTTGTTCATCGATAGATTTTTTCAAAACAGCGCCATAGTGTATTAAATAGATAAAACAAATGGTAATTTTAAAAAAAAACAAAAATACATGAAAATTCATTATTTATTATTATTGATAAAAAAAATAAAACGTGGGTGGAGGGGTCAAAAAAAATAAACAAATTAAAAAAAACCCGGTTTCTATCTTACAACAAACTCCTTCTCCTCGAAAGTTAATATATCACGTAATACTATAAGATTAAATATAAATATGTGATTATTATACGTATATTGTTGTATATATATAATATATATTACTAATATATAATATATATATATTATAATAATATATAATATTAATACTATAATATATATAATTATCATATATATATATAATAGTGAGTCATATAATGTGAGCTCCGATTTAACTGCAAGAAAGTCTAGGTCACCAATGACGTCTTGTTTTCCATCGTAAAACTGAATCCAACAATGATATTGGTAAAATTAATTATGGACCACGCATTTTTGACCAGTCCTTCGGATAAAAGTTGAGTCGTACTCCATTTTGGGTATTTGACGTTTCCACACAGAAAATCACCTCCGCAACCCGACCAACTGTCAATAGATGTCATAATGCTGAACTCAGATGACATTCAATTACAACGCGCACTGATCGTGTATGGATTAATTTATAAGGAGTAAAATTTAACTTCTATTTAAATCTACGTCTACTTTCTCTATATTCTCTTCCACCCTCAACTATGCATTTTAATTCTTTAATTCTCAGGTCCGCTGCGTGGCATGGGACGGTTGAACACGAAAACTCAAAAATACTAATCCCACGGTATAGATATATCAGATTAATTTATATAATCATATAGATGGAACTCTATCATGCTATGATTTGTAATAAATAGTAGAAATATGAGTTTGACTTATATTGAATATATATAATAAGTAGATGAGTCGCCAACGACCCGTATATCGATCATAGCACACTAGCGACCATTTGCCATAAGTAGTTATCATATATGACGTGATTTCAAATATACTAATGATTCAGGCCTTGATTATATACCGTTCGCAGCGACTTGGCTGCTCGAAGAGGACAAAAGCCTCCATTCACTTACTCACCTCCTATCCAGCGAATGTACTCAAACCACACCTTTTAAGTAGGGCGCCCAACTCCGCTAGTTCGCAGCACCCCACAGGGGTGGTTCTGGCATGGGTGGGCAACAGTTTTGCACCTTTTGGGTGGTTGGAGTAATTCTGCACAGCAACAGCTGCCAGACAGTCGTGGTGCCTCCTTCTTTCCTGCCACCTCTGTTCTGGGAATTCTCTTCCCATCTTCTTGTTTCCTACTCAATTAATCGCCCTCAACTTTTTAAAACCGCACTTGCTCATCTGCCGAATTGTGTTCAGTTGAATTTTTGTTGATTTTAACACCTCCTTGAATAGGCTTGCCGTAGGGAGCGGTGTGATAAAACCGTAAAAATATATATATCATATAATATTATATATATAAATATATATATATATATATATATATATATATATGTAACTAGTTATATCGAATCATGTCCGTCTTGAACTAATGCATAACATCCTTCTTGTTATTTAAATATCCATAGGAGTAATGGTGACTTATATATAGTATGATGATATATCCCTAACTATAATAGTGACTGGACTACTTTTCAACAGCAGGAACAGTACACAGTATGGGCGAAACAATCAGAATTGTTTATCGAAAGTCACTTCTCAGAAGTCATGATTGCTTCAAATTCAAGCATGCTCACACAGAGTTTGCATGACCACGGAAATTATTTTATGCTCATGTGTAAACATCCTGAATCAACTAAAACATTTTTTCTCACGTTTCTTTATATTGGGGTGGAATTCTTCGGGATTATCTGCTGGGACCTGTCAGTTTACAAGTCCTATACCAAACAACTCTCTCTGTAAATAGATGGACAAAACACAAATTTTACCATTTTGACAGATTCCCAATAAGTCATACTACGGTAACGTTTCTATTGGGACTCTATTCAACAGCCCTACAAGAACACTTTTAGTGGACAGTATGGATCACTTGGGTGAAAAGATTGAAGATCTCTCTTCATTCGTTTCTGTAGGCCACCAACAGGGAAACGACGCACGCTTTGTTGAGTTCCTAAAATTATAAAAGGGCCATCCTGCGTTTTATACCTACGGAGTGATTTAATGATGGCATTTCTATTATGATAAGAAGCTTCATCATTTAAATTGCAGCTTTGCTCACCCATTTACTAATTTATTTATGCTAACACTAATCAAATCCATCCAGAACCCTCCACCAGTAAGGCGTAGCGCTGCAATGGTCGGGCGAGTTCTCACCCTCGACACCACTACCTACACCAAGTCTCACATAAATCATACGTGAGCATAGAGAGCTAAGGAATTATTTTTGATTTAGTCAGACATTATGTGCGTAAATTCTGATATGGAGATTGGAGCAGGGATTTCGCTGCATTATGTCGGGATGTCTTGGACGCTGACGCAAAAGGTGCATCTATATGCGCCCAGATCACCTCACGCCACGAGATTATTTCTTCTTCTCTCTTTGGGTTGGTGTCGCACACTTTTATTCTGCAAGACTCGAATGTAACAAGGTTGACAAGTCTTGTTGTTGCATACATGTGACATGAGACCTATGGCTATCAACACAAAAACTTGAAAAGATCAGAGAATGTCAAGCTGATTACGCATTGCGTGAAATTATATTGTTAGTCACACTTGAGCGAAGATTAGTCTTTGCATTCCGAATTATATCAAAGCTATTCAAGACATTGGAGAGGAGTGAACAGGACTTGCCGACTGCATTGGAGGAGGGTGACAGCTATCAATTTTGTCAAGTGCTATTCAGTCACACGTAGTCTGTGGCACAGAGGTTTATTAGTAATAGGAGTCATTACCGAACAGATGTCTCACAAGTTGGCAACTTGGACGTACTCTGCAGAATTTTTGAGTTTTGCTTTATAGATCCCGTCTTATTAATCCGACATAATAAGAGCTATATAAATCACAAGAGTACATAAGTTAGAGACAGGTAAAAAAATACAGCCTCAATTGGGAACACCTCCATCTGCCACTGTCCTCGTACTTTACACCCACCCACTTAAAATGATGTTACTACCCAAACATGCTTACACTAGCAACAATCGCGACAACATCAACCCCCATTAGTCTGTGTTGCTTTGTATCCAAATTTAGCTTTCGCTGGTAACTTCAACAAAACACAATCCAGCTCCAATGTAGCGCACTTGAGTCTATATTAAGAAACATGGGTTTTTTGAACCCAAACCACTCACATCCCAATATGGGGTTCTGAACCCAAAATATGGATTAGCATCACCACTTGTCACTCATGTTCTAACACTATAAACTTATTTATCATCACAACATCAGACACTACCGTCGCAACTCAAAAATTTCGGACATGTTATCGCCGACTGCTCAACAATACATACATTTAATGTGCAATTATTCCACTAATAACCCCAACCAAATCAATCCGGTATCTATAACCTTGTACTAAATTTGCAATCGCGAGTCACCTCAACAACCTCCTCTGGCCAGACTATTCCAAAATTTAGCACACCCTATTACTGAATGCATGCTTCTTAATAGTACAAGATGGACCATGGCTAATCTTCTTAATATTGTATACACATACTTTCTATCTTGACTCCGTGGCGTGTCATTCTGTCCATATTCTCATACACTAGTGATCATACAGTTTTGAAACTTTCAGTGTCAATGCGTGTATGTATACAATAGATGTAAGCGTGAGATGTGAGGAGTTTGAGCAACGAGTATTGTTAGACTTAAAGTGCTGAAGTAGAAGTTAGTTTGACCCTCCTGTAGAGTACGATATCGCTCTTGGTTCTACCGATACATACACAGTTCCCGTAACTCCTTCCGAAACCTTCTTCCTCATAGCTCTTATGCCCTTTCAAGCCCAGAAATATCGGATCTTTTGTTGACACTACTCAGCTTGTAGCACTCCTACTCTAGCATAATTACTTATAAGTTATCATTATCTTATAATTAATTAGGGGCTCATCACTAAACTTGATGCACATATATTAATCTCTAATATATATGCGTACATATATATATATATACTATTATAACAAGTTGAAATTAACTAAGGTTATTATTAACTATTTAATTTATAACTTAGCTACTTATAGTATACATCTGGTAAACGAAATCATATGACTCATAGATTTATTATGCTTCCTAAGTACTATAAGATTACTATATTAGTCATTTATTTTCTAAGTCTATCTCAAATCGCATTGATTATTAGGGTATTCTCATTTTCATCATTACTATACTTATTACTAAGTTTTAATCACATAACAATAATAGTATAATTTTTCTCTATGAGTTGGTTTAGGGTGGATGCACAGATAATTTTTATATTGACTGTGTTGTGACTTATCATGATCACAAGTTGGGTAAGACCAGCCATTATTCCTGTCTCTTAACAGTATGTATTTACCGCAGTGAGCTAAAAATAAATATAAGTAAGTTAAGTTTAAAGGATGTTAATGAAACAAAATAATCACATTATATTTACTAATTTCTATCTGAACTGTATTAATATCACTGGTCATACATTAATTAGATATGTACTTGAACTTAGAATTTAGTCAAGTAAAAAATAACATTATGTCAATCTCTAATTTTAGAAAGCTGAAACAATATTGTGAATTTACTTTATAAGAGAAGGTTGATTAGTTTAAAAATTAGAAAATATTACATAAATTTCGAAGGAAAATCTCAAAATAAAGTAAACCCCAACCCCTTGTAGTGATATTAAAGCTATACTCGGCTCATCGGTGTTAGTTGGGAAAGAATGATTTGTTTATTATGATCTTATCAAAGGTTATTCGATTTACAGGATGTAATAGGAGACCAGTGGCATTCTTACAAGTGGCATCGAATTTAATCACATGAATTATGTTTCACAGTCCTTATGATTCATTGACTCTGGTCTTCTCAATAATTATATTATGAAGGTTAACTTGCGATAATCATATCTGATCTAGTTTATATCAACAAATAGATCACATTAGATTCTGATTTTATTTTACCAATTAAAGATTTCATCTATGCAAAAAGATGAGATATTAGAAAGTTTTTCAGCGATAAGTTCCGGCCATTGATAATGAAAGTTAGTTCCAGCCTGAGTTATCACCAGGGTAGAGCTTGTCACAAAAATTCGATTTCGGTTCGCCGAACCACAGTGGTAACCGGTAGCACTCCGCTTATGGTACTATGTCGTTCTCTTTCACGCGTCAAGTATTCACTCACAATATATTTATGTAAATTAGGTTTCTATAAAATGGGTAAGCTGTTGAAAAAAGTAAGAAATGAACCACCTGCAGGTGGGCTGAATTTTAAACTTCTATTTTTTTATGCTCATAATAACATCCGTATTTTCCGTGAGTTGTTTGCATGTTGCTCTTATTACTAATAAACAATATACTCCAGTTCATTAATGATACAAATTCATTATCTATCAAATAAGGTATTTTATAAGGAAATATGCTCATAAGATATTGGCTAATTTCTACCTATAAATTATTCTCCAAACTCGTCAGTTAGTATAAACGGTTAAATCTGGAGCATTATTGCCCGAACCAGGTATCATCCATCAAAATCTAATTAGCTAAAATGTCCTCTTTCCATATTTACAGTTTATTACTAGGTATATATAATAATATATATTTTTTATGATATCCATCTATTCTTTTCTGAAGGATAGATTTATATTTACTTTTATACTACCATCATAAATATTTTAGTATAGCTATATGTATTCACTTCTAGTGGTTGTATTTGTACATCGAGTCACGTAAGTTGGTGTCGGTTGTTTCTTCTTAATCTTGCGAGTGTTTTATATCCGTCGACCATGTAGATACAGCCATTTTGTATCTTTTTTCAGAGTAATCAGAAATTATCTCGGTAATAGAGAGTCTACTACAATAATACGCTGGCACAAGGCGAATATGCCAGACCTTGGGTCGGTGCGACTACTTTCTAATTCTATTGAAAAACAGGCTCAAAAATAACAAATTAATCCGACAGAAACTTTTTAAGAATTCAAATAAAGTTAAAATCTTAGCTATCGTTTAGAATCATGCACTAGCTAGTAACACTTAAGATAATCTCGTTTTTCTTTTCCCTCTATTTTCCTTTTTAACTTCATGAAGTTATGTTTTTAGCGTAGTTCATCACAACTTGAGAGAAAGTTTACAGCTTCGAAGACACGTAAAACAATTTATCCAATATCATTGGCGACTCAGTCCTTCTTTGCTATATTTACTAACGTATGGATACAAGTGATTTTAGTCTTCTTCAGCTTTCATAGTTAGATCAAGTATTTTTTTCCATTTTTACTACAATTTTATATTTTTTTATTATCATCGTTCTATTAAAAGTCAAGCTTCTCTGTGACATTAGAGATTAGAACTGTTATGGATAGTAGATAGTCGTGTGGTATTTATATTTTTTAATGTTTTCTGGAGTCATATTACAATATTTTAGTTGAAATATTAGCACCTCTCGAATAAATTTTCACAGAGTATAGGCTTCGTGGGACCGATTTTAAAATTTTCAATTATGGTTTGAACCCACAAATAATTATGCTGGGGTTTTCTAAAAATGAAGTGTGTTGCAGTAAGAATAATAATTTTCCTGCATTTCGTTCTTTTTGGAAATATCTTATTGTATATTTTTAGTTTGCTGTCGTTTTTTTTTGTTGTCCGTTAGATTTATGTCACACATCAAAAGAAGTACTTAGACGCTAATTTTTATAGTGTGCAGTAGAACCTCTCCAGATAAGCCAGATTTACCAATACAGGATATGTGGCGCTTATATCTCACTTTTGTGAACCTATTATACCAACATTTCTATAGACGTGATGAGCACATGCACGTCTAAAACTTCTGATCCATGGGGGTAATTTTTGAATACCACCTCTCTAAAATATGGTCATTTTCTCTTTTAACCCATACAAACTTTTAGTTCCTCATGACTTTTGTCTGACCTCTAGGAGCCCCATGAAGATACCAAAATTCTGAATTTTTTCATTAATGTCTTCGCTGATGTGTTTTTAAACGATAAACTTCAATCACTTCACCAGACAACTATCTCTCGCATCCCTATTATGATCGGTTCTTTTGAAAAATGATTTTTCGCCTCCTACAAATCACTTCTCGAAACTCTATATTATCCATAATATTTCATAAAAATATTCCAGTCTAGAAGGATGGGAGGCTCAATAATGAATGCCTATTTTGTTATGGTTATATATCAGATACGGTTATGAAACTATCGATCATCGGTAGAATCTTCAGATATCTTACTTTCAATTCTACTCGATGTTCTGTGAAGACTTAAAAATCAGTTTCTTCTCTGGTCCTACAATACTCACATAATCTTATGTCTGTTCTTACAGAGTAACAGATTCATCCCCTTTTATTGTAAAATAGCACTTTCAAATATACCTTCAATGTCTATTCGACAAACATCTTGGTATTATCAGGGTATTTTTGCAGCTGTAGATCCTCTCATACTTTCAATCTTAGGGTGGCGAGGAAGAGAGGGTGTGCAGATCTAACTAAATATCAAGGATATCTGATGAGCCATTCTATGCATGTATGTTGGTCTGACTTCTGCAATACTAAGGTGTGAGAGAGAAAATACTAGCAATTAATTATTTAAAAGGAATAAAGCTCAACTTAACATACAATCGGTTGTCACAATCTATATAATGCCACTCGTACTTAAAAAGATCTTATTATTAGAACTAGCCCATACTCATTTGCAGCTTGAAATATACTATACACATCTAGCACTAAGTTCTCTCTCTTAGTGGAGAGATCCATCACACTCTTTTTTCCACGTCTACTAGTCAGGTATTAATATATTCTGCCTACCACACAATCTATGCTCTAATAAATCTGCTTAAATAATTTTAACTAGGAACCCTATTGCGGTCTCTGCGCGAGACATTTACCATACCTGAGAGCGTTATGAGCAATATTCTATATTCGTGAGCACTGTTGGGCTTGGGACTTTCCCACTGCACATGAAAGTTTATGACATTCAATTGGGACTGGTTGAGATAGTCCTGCCGTCGTGTGAACGTCCCAATGGCTTTGTGCGTATAGTGCTTTTCTACTTGACTAACGATATTAGTGAATTGAGTGAGCTTGCTTTTGACTCCTGCCTTAGAAGACGCTTACAGCTGTCTAGCCTCGGCATAAAGAGAGTTGGAAGCAGAGTGATAATCGTTGATATGGTCAAAAATTACCCATGGAGGCAGGAGTCATTCCATCTTCCTTGCTCAACTAAATCTTTTTCTCTTCAAAATCTATGTTTCGATTGTGCTTGTTCTCTGGGCCATTCAGTTCTAAGAGACAGCGGATATCGTATGTGTGTGTGTAAACAACAAAAAAATTCTTGTTCTCCTATTACTCTTGCTTAGCAAATAGTTTCATTCAAATTTTATAGGCATTGAAAATGACAATATTTTTTATTACTCGTTTGACGAGCAAATGGTGCCCGGGAGAGTGGGGTGGGGGGGGGGGGGTTAAGAATTTGGAAGAGTCTCTATTTTCTTCTCTCAGAGTTAAACTGAAAGTGAAAATGCCTGACATGACACATAAATTAGCTTACTCCTACCTGTACAGAATTTCGTTTCTTGGCCTCTGTGCCAAAAGAGCCCAAAATACATTCTAAAACTACCATTTCTTGTTAAATCATCCTTTCCTCCTACTTAATTCGACATCTGATGATTGATATGACTCTAATTACTCGCAACTGAATAAGGAACAATCTCTTCGGCCTTGAAAGCAGCGTATTCTTTTCTCTCTTAAATCTCGAAGGCACCACTGAGCAACGGTAGACAAGCTTTCTCTTTTGGGGGAGCAATATTCCCTCTCTAATTGCAACCTCCGTGTTCGCTTATACGTTACAGTCTTATCGAGGTTCTGTTCCCAGTGACCATTTTACGCTGAGCAAGGTCCATTCCCAATTTTGAGATCTCGAGTGGCGTGATCTGGCATGGGACTCATGACAATCGATAGAGATAAACGGCTAATATAGTCGACGGCCGTGGTTGTCTCTAAGGACTCGTGAAATTGATGTGCCAATTCCCTCATAAAGTATGATTGAGAACTAGATGTTGCTTCCTCTGTGATTCAATTAGCTCCGAACACCCTCGTAGTACAGACTATATTCTTCTGTATGCCTCTGTAATTTACTTGATGCTAGCTTTCCGCATCTGTTGGCATCAAGCGAGTTAGGATTAATAATGTCCAAAACCATCTACCTTGTAAGTTCTACCGCAGAGGTGCAAAAAGAATGTACCACGCTCTAATCCTATCTAAGCTCTCGCGCGCAAATGAGCTCGTAACGATTGCAAGATAAATTCTAATTTAGAGATTTTGAAACTTAAGCTAACTCAGAAAACTCTTCTCCTGTTTTATATAGACATACTGCATGTTAAAGTCTCAAATTCCCTTCGGTGTACCGATTGCCCAGTATGGCTTTCGAGCGAAGTCGAAGTATATAACGATTCTACAAAATGGAGCGATGTATCACTTTTTTATATTCTTCAAACCGACTTTATGAAGATGAAGAGCCAGGATTTTCCTCTGCCCTCTTATTACGAGAGAATCTACGAGAGAAAGGTGTGAGGTATGAGTAGTCGCTTGCGACATCATTTGACTCTAATCACTAGAGTTAGATGATTTGACTTGGTGCATACTTCTACTCATGGCAGCCTACGTCAAGTTCTTGCTCTCCAAGATCACTTCCATTTGAGTACATTATACTAACTTTGTGTTCTCTGCCTATAACTTTATTGTGCAGACTATTCTTTCACAAAATCAGCTCAATATCAGGTCACTGTTGTTGAGATGGGGGTACTTCTTCTTTTGTGTGCTCTCAGCTACATGACATAGTGAGAGTTCTGGCTCACTCAGGGTTCCATGTTTTACCTTACACCTACACTCGAGATCTGCCCATGTTCTTTTGGTATTCATCTAATGATCTCACCTGGCATATCTGAACTATCTAATCCACTCATATAATGTGCAGAGGAGAACTGAGACTCGTAATCAATCAGGCGGTTGTGATGTAGGTCAACAAGGATATTGAAGTACGAAACCACTCTGTATTTACTTCAAGAATTGACCTGGCTTCGCTCTTTAATCTTATAGAAAAAGTCATGAAATCACTTTGATTGTCTATTCATACGAGACTGATTTTGTCGATATTTTCGCGCATTTCAGGGTTGCCAGTAGTGAGTTCGGATAGCTTGTGAAATTATAATTTACTCTTTCAAAAATCCAATATCTGTCATACTCGAGAACTCTCCCTACACTAAGTACATCCCCTACTATTCCAATATCTTCTTTCGACGTTCTCTCGTTCTCTCCTGATCTGTGACAAGTTACTAAAAAGCCTACGTTTGGCACTTTACCTTCAAACGAACACAATATCAGTCTTGTTCTCCAAATCCTCATTAATGTGGTCACAATACAAGGTTGCGGTAGGAGGGACAGGCCTCCAAATTAGCACACTGGTATGTTTGCTCTCTAGTTAGATGCAGACACTATAGAGTTTTTGTCCTGCTTCATCAGGTATCTTTTGCTCTCACTCTTCAAGCCATATCTCACGAGAAGGTCTCATCCGACACTTGGTATAGGACATAAACTCCTGTCATACTAGGAAGGAGCGTCATAAGGTTCCTCACTGAGCGGTTTTTGATGTCATAACCTATAGCGGTTCAGGATTTCGAAACGCCATATGACTTAAATAAACTGTCAAAACATACTAATTCTGTTTTAGTTTAATCACTTCAACCACGTCTAAGTCTTGCTATCGGCGCGGGAATGTTAGGTGCGTTTGTATCCTCATTTTCTACTCAGTACACGTACGATGGCCAATGTGTGCTTCGAACATGTTGGAAGACGTTTTCACGGTCGGAGATAGGAGGATCTGCCATCTTATACGAACGCACCCTCTTGTGCCAAGGTGGAGACAAAAGATTGCGTGCTAATCAGGCAACATGAGTTCTTGTGTATGATATATGAAGTTAACTCCTAGACTAGGGTTGTGGTGTATGTGGTGTTGTTTTCTTTCTACTCATGCCACTCATTTCTTGAGCTATGGCTCTTCATACTGAGCTACCTTTGCGGCACTCGATCACAGAGTTGGATGGAAAAACTTTATCTACCATCACACTCTTTTTATAAGCCTGCGTCTGTGCTCATCTAGCTAATCATAGACTCGAGAGAATTTAATTGTATGTTGGTCTAACTACCTCTTCTTCCGTTGAATAGGGTTCTGCCCGGGAGCGGCGGTGACAACTGTTAAAAAAAAAATAATTAGGGTTTTACTAATAAGGAATTCATGAAGCTAGCTGAAACCCCACAACGAATAGACATCTCCCGACAGTGAATACGCACTGCTCTAGAGTAAATACCTGAACAATAACCACATTAACCCGTGAGAGGAGAGACTACTCGCTTCGAACAAATACAAACATATAAAAAAATTATATCACAAGAAAAAAAAAAAAAATAAAATAACAAAACATACTCGATTTCCATGAAGTCGGCATCTCGCTGGTTCCATTGCTTATCAGCAAAACCAAAACACGTTGTCATCACAGCCACTGATTGTGATTGATTTGGCTATGTTTAAGCAAATAAAACCTAGTCAGGCTCATTGGCTGTAAAGCAGGATATGAAGTATGCATTGATTGAAGTCCGTTAAGTCTATTGATAAGAGTTCAGGATGGCCGAAATGTACTTCCAACTGATTCATTGACACTCATTCATTTCTAAAGGAAATCACGAGCTAATGAACTCCTCATAGAGTTATAGAAATACACTGAAATAGGACAGTCATTCAAGAAGAACTCAATACATGAATAATTCAAATTGTGCAAAATCCCGAGTTATAAGAGGCATTGAGGGCATACTCTAAGGACATGATATGCTGCCTACAGTGAAGAGGAACCGCTGTTCATTTTCGCAATTCATGGCCTTAAAGGCAACAAGTTGAAGACGTTACAAACTGCTTGTGGAGTACATTGTTGGCGTTTACTATCCCTTGTGGTTTACAATCAAATCTTAAAATTCTCTTGGGTGGAAGGACCTTGTCACATTCATGTGGTGGCATGAAAAAGGGCCAAGGTTTTCTATTATTCATCAATTTGGCTTGCAGGTCACCTAAAAATAAATTTTCAGCGCCTCCTTCAATCGCAGAGCAATATCGGACACAAGCAGTATGCTGTTTTTAGCCTTATATAGTGTTGTCCAATCGTAATGGGAATTGTTATATCGACCTCTCTCAGTAAAAATGGGAGTACGAGCGTCTCTCTCTCAAGGTGACAGTGAAAAGTTTAATGTGTTTTGCTCACGAATATATCGCTCGGAGTTAGAGGTGTAGAATAAGGTTGAAATAAAGCTATGAATGAGTATCTATCCATGAGTCAATAAAGAGAATGTATATTATGTAATATGTTATGTTTCATTGAGAGATATAGTATACGTGTTTGTTAATATTTTGTAATTCTTTATCACCAGCGTGGAAGATTCCAAGTAGACGCTGATTCTTTCCTGCGAGTCAACATTTCAGAGGCCCATTTCAATTTAATAATAGTCCACAATAGTGCAATCATAGAGAATCAATCTAGGATTTGTCATATGATGGAAATTGTAATTCAGGTTAAAACATCTTATGATCCTCGAGTAGAAAAGACTTAATTTTTGAGATTCACACTCACTCTATTGATGAAAAACATGCGAGGGAAATATGGAATTATAGGATAATGGTTAGAGCTCACAAATGACACAGATTTACAATAAAATCAAATCAAGATTCCCATGCTTTCACTAATAATCTTAGATGTTTGTAGGGTGTGGACTAAAAGATACCATTTCAACACAGAAAGAAAACATAAACGTTGAACAGAGGCTTCTTGGCTAAACAAAACCAGAGAGTGGTATGAAATAAAATGACTAAGTATTGTTGCTACAAGGAATGCAACTAGAGTTGCTTTGAGCTAAGTTATCACAAAGGATATCTTATCCTAAAAAGATACTGTGTAAGTTTTATAGTTCTATAATTAATTAGCTAGGCTCAGGAAGCAAGCAGGAGGATATTTTTCAAGGTATATCTAAAAAATAGATAGAGATATTCAGAGCGCCAAGTACTTGTTATCTGAGAGTCGATAATGGCTACTTCCCTAAGTGATTGATGATGAAGCTTTTTATACATTTATTATTATACAATGTGTTTTCAAATGGAGATATAATAGTAACAAATATATAAATAAAATTTTACAGTTTCATTAAACCATATTGTTGGATATGAGCTTAAATTATTTACTATAGAGTATTTTAAATATTAATAAAGTTATCCCTTTATATATTTCACAAACTTTCTAAGTAATTACATTTATAATTTTCATAATTACTTCATATGAGATTTTATCAATATGATAGTATGTATATAAAATATGTTTATATAATGAATAAGGATAAAAATCTTTATTTAATTTAATACGATATTGCACATTCAAAAAGCACATTATATTATATGAGAGAGAACTCGCTCTCAGGCCACCGGGTCGTTATCACACCATTTACTAAAAAAATATACTAATACGTAAGGGTGTGTGTTCTTTATTACTGGTAGCCCGCATCTATGACAAATTCGTGGATACAACGTTTTTTTCTCAAGTGTAATATACATGTCCATTGGGCCAGGAAGGGGGGCCCAAAAATATAGTTTGCACCCTTTTGCCAAGAATACGTGTACTGTCCTTACTCTTTATTCTACTAGTAATTGATAATAAAGATTTATTCCTTATTCATAAACATTTAAACCTGAGGAGTAAATTTAGCGCTTGATTTATAAATTATTCTTGAAAGATTTCCTTAAGTAAAAGAGGATAAACTAAAATATTAAACTCTAGAAAATATTGACTCAAAAAAGTGGTTATGACTGCAAATTTTATTTATATATTTGTCTATTATCAAACACCTGAAAAAAAATTTTAAAGAAAAAATGTTAAAAAGCTTTAGTTTTTGAAGCATCAAATCTTGCTTCAATTCATTCCTAGACATGATTCTTTGCTTGCTTCCTGGCCTGTAATGAATCCTTCTTGTTTCTCATGAGTAACACTTTGCCAGAAGCTCTGTTACTTGTTTCCACACACTTCTCTATGGACTGTCCATGACATGGCCATTTTGGAACTTGCATTGGCTCGTTCAACAACATTTCTTATTTTCTAATATTTGATTTCAAGTAAGTGGAGGTTCATATACTTTTTCTGACCAGTCATTATCAGTTAACAAAAGTCGAAGTCTGCATTTGCGATTTACTTGCAGGTGTTTTCCAGGCCTTTATTGATACTTCTCCTGTGTATCATCATCTTCATTCCTTAATTCAATTATTCTTCTGGAACCCTGCTTTCCTTTCTTCTTGGTCTTCTGAGCATAAAAGTGTCTGAAGCACCATTTCACTAAATGCAAACCATGATGTGGATAGTTGGCAAAACAATATCTGCTATTGCCTTCTTCTGAGATTTTAGGAGCTTCAATTGATAAAGAATGTGACAAGGTCCTTCCACCCAAGAGAATTTAGATTTGATTGTAAACCAGCAGGATAGTAAACGCCAACAATGTTGTATTCAACAAGCAGTTGTAACGTCTCAAGTTGTGCCTTTAAGGCCATGATTTGAAACCCATATGCGACATCCTATTTGCAGTTGTTAACCACTGAGAGTGGCTTACAGGACCAATTTCTAAGAATGCCAGATCAGTTGAAGTACACCTGTCCTTAATGGCCTGAGTTATTCCTGTAACCATGAGCCTACCTCTAGAGAGATCTTTGAAAACAGTGTTACTCAATGGAACCAAAGGCTCTGGAAAGGATATTCTGACAAATGAGGGATTGATTTCTAGTTATGTTGCAGTATCAAGCATGTTGCCAATCTTACCACTCCACTTGTTGTTAGTCAAAGTTTTTCCATCCAACTCTGTGATGCAAGTGCGCAAAGGGAGCTCATTAAGTATTAAAACACAAACCACAGATGAGTTATACGATCTTTGGTCTCAACCCAATGGCTGACTCCTCCTTCCCAACCAATGTTAACATTCGTTGAATCACCACCAATAGCCTGCAAACCTTTATCAATGTTGTTTTTTTTTTTAAGAGTCCACAAGATGGTTAGCAATAACTTCAGGAGGTTTCCTTTTCGTTAAGTCTTTCTCTGGAGTAAAATGGCAAAGATACCTTCACCTGGCTCACTGGAAACAAACAGTGTAATGCTCCTCTTTCACAATACTTGGAAACTGATGGCTTGAGTTATCTGCTTGTACCAGAACTTTAGTGGAATCTTTGCGTCCATCATAGAAGATACATTCAATATCGCCTATCTGGCATTGAACATGAAATTCATCATAAGTGATTTCATGACTTTTCTGGGCCCTTTTTACTTTATTGTGATCAACCACAAGTCTCCTGTCTCCTTCAGTATTAATCCAGCATCCAAAAATGCAGTTGTTGTAATGGCAGCTGTAGCATGTAGACTGACACCATACCTAATACTTTGCATTGCAACATTGCACAATTGTAATGTATTATACTGACTTGTACTTGAAGTAGTAGGTACATCAAAATCATCACATAGAATTTGCAAAGGATCTTCAGATTCTTCATCTGTAACATCAATTGGCTCTTCATCTTCGTCTGAGAAAAGAACTTCATTTGGTTGTAATGTTAACTCTTCCTTCCTTTTCTTCTGCTTATATTCAGAAATTCTTCTTAATTCATCTTCTTGCCTCTTCCGCTTTTTAATTTGCCTTCTGTGCTCAGGTAGATTTGGTAATCCAATTTGATGCTGTCCAACAGATACAACCTTCTCTCTTTGACTATTAATAAGCACTAGTTCTTTGATTGGCATCTTCATATCCTTAGAAAAAAGGCAGGAGATGTGTACTTCATGTTTACAGTCAGCACCACCTGGACATGGACCCTCAAATTCTGAACATAAATTAATCTCACACTTGCAATTGAGATTGTCAAAGAGCTTGTCTAATGTTGCTATGAAAGCCTCTTTCAATTTCAGTTTTCCTCTGCTAAGTGATATGTTTTTGGCCTTTTCCCAGTTTTCTTCTATCTTCTTCAGGACTGTGACTCTCAAATTTAAAATTCGCACCACAAAACAAACTGCTAGCTCCCACTTTTCAAATACTTTTGGATAAATATCCTTTACAAGAGTGACTGCTGGGTAATTTTTGACATTCTCTCCACTCTGCACTCTTAGCAGAAGCCCATATCTTAGAACATCACATAGAATTGGGAGTTCACAAGGCAGGATATCTCAACCAGTCCCATTGAAGTTACTCATGTGAGTGGAAGTTGCCAGTCTTGTCTTCCTTTTACGAGCCATGGTTCCGAATTTTCAGATTTTGCAAGTGGAAGAAACTCTTCATGACTGGAAAAATAAAAACAAGAAAATGTCACTATTTGTATGATATTAAGCTGCAAATGAGTATTGCTAGTTTAAAAACTTTTACGAGTGGCATTAAAATTTTTAACAGATGTTATGGTATAATATAAGTATTTTCTTAACCTTAGAGCAGAAGTACAGACAAATAATGATAAGAAGGCACTTCTTTAGAGAAAACAGTTTGCTGTGAATTTTACATGAAACCTGAAAATATCAAGAATTTGAAGTAGCTATTTATGAAGCAAACCAATGGAATTGCCAGTTCTTGTAGATATAATTGAATCACCAACCAAAACAACTTTTTGACCTCATTTTTTGAAAAAGTCAAGGTGGGGGCGAAAAAATTAATTTTTCAAGAACCGAATTCTAATAGGGTGCAGAAGTTGCGTATTTGTATGGTAATCAGCGAAACATTAATGAAAAAATTCAGATTTTGGTATCTTCAGCTTGTGCAAAGGGCCTAAAGTTGTGAAAAAAAAATGACCAATAAACACCAAAATTTACCTTTACGCTAAAATTATACAGGCTACATTTTTTGGTTTCTAATAGCGTCTAAGTACTTCATTTTTGATGCGTGATAATAGGAAAAATATTTTTTTAAATCGCACACTTCATTTTGAGCACGCATTAGGGGTATAATTTTCGAACTTATGTGAAAAATTGAGGTTTTAACATTTTACAAATATACACAGTTTTACTAAGTCTATTAAATGAGATAGCATTGCGGTGTTATTTATGTTTATGAAACATACTCGAAAATTCCTGCAGAAAGAAGTCAAATTGATTTGTCTTCAGTTCCTTCTACATCTCAAATGAGGTTGAAATTAACGTCTACTGCTTTACTTAGTGATAGATTTGGTGTTTCTGATAGAGCTACAACTGCTATCGCTTCCATCGTTTTGCATGATCTTGGAATGATTTCTGGAAAAAGATATGTCCTGCTAGTGATCGATAAAAGGCAATTAGAGAAAAAACAAGACACCACTGGCCATCCGTATCAAAGGGAATATACTTTGATGGTAGAAAAGATAATACTATCTTTCAAGAAAAAAGAGGATCTAAAATATACCGAAAAGTAAGGAAAGAGGAGCACATTAGCGTGATTCGTGAGCCTGGTGGGCAATATGCCGGTCACGTCACACCGGCGAGTGGAATCGGTAGTGAAATAGCCAATTGCATCCTTAAATACCTGAAAGATAATGATATTACATTAATGAACTGGAGGCTAGTGTTGTGAGAGCACAGCACAACAAAACACAGGAAAAATCAGTGTTATTCACACTCACGAAGTTCAAATTCGTTAGCGCCCACGGCAGTGGTTCATTTCTACTTCACTTCAACGAGCTACCATTCAGACATTTATTTGGATACTTGGACGGAGAGACGACGGGACCAGCGTCATTCTCTGGGAAAATCGGCAAACAACTGCCTGATTGTGAGAAATTACCCGTTATAAATTTCGAAGCAATTCAATTAGATGAAATCAATGGAAATAAAACTGATCTTAGTAAAGACCAACAGTGCCTTCTGTGATATTGCAGAGCAATACAAACCAGACAATTTGCCTTAAATCTGGCTGTAAGAGATCCTGGACCTCTCAGTCACTCCCGATGGCTGACATGTGCAAACCGGGTCTTACGGTTGTTCATTTCCCAATCAAGTCTTGTAAACTAATTTAAAGATGCTCTTGTCCAAAATTAAGAGATATTAGTGAGTGAAAGATGGTTCTAAACATATCTTTAAGGTTGTTCAAACAACGAGATATTTGCCAGACGACATTAAAAGAATCATCGATTCTGTGATTGAAAGATACGTGCTCTTCTGTCACCCAGAGAACATGTTGTTGGCTAGATAGTGAATGGAGAGGAAGGAACTATGACAAGCGTTGGAAGCTAGAAATAAACTAATAAGAGCTGGCATAATAAATCGCAATGTCGTTAACAAGAGCAAGGAAGGAATAAGTAAACTGTATAATAGCTATGTTAGGCCCAGTATAGTAGAGTATTGTGCACAAGTTTGTGCCCCTTATTTAAAGAAAGACTTAGTATGCTAGAGAGAGTGCAACGTAGAGCAACAAGGATGATTTCTGGTTTGAGGTAAGAGCGATGAGGAGAGGCTGAAGAGTTAGGAATGTTTCTGTAGAAAGGCGATTTCTCAGAGGACATGATACAAGTCTACCAAATATTTACATCTATTTGATAATACAGAGATCGATAAATTTTCATAGTAGAACATGGAAAGGTGACCAGGGGCATAATAGAAAATTTAAGAAGAAAGCATGCCATCTGATAGAAGAAAGCACATCAGTAATAGGTTGTAAATTTTGGATAGTCCTGCCAGATGAGTTTGTGAGCTGTGACTCGATTGCAACATTTAAGAAAGGGTTAGATTCGTTTACGGATGGGTTGGGAATCACATAATATAGACGAAGCCAAATTGGCGAGTTTTTAGTTGTGATATTATTAATGTTAGACTGCATGTGGGACCATAACTTAGTTATTAATGCATGTGGATGGTTTGGGTATATATTTATATATCAATTAGTTTTGACTAAGCCAAATTGGTGGATTTGTAGTTACAACAATTTGTCAAGCCCTAGGGTGCTTTGTGGATTTGCATGAGCATGTTTGGGTAGTGGGTTGACTGGGACAGTCTCGATAGGCCCATGTGGCTTTTTACTGTCTCTATATTCTTAATGTCTAATGTCTTTATAATTTTTATATAGCATTAGCCTAGGGCCTAGGCTATTCTATATTCAAACTTGTTTTAAGATATTAATTTCTTTCTGGGCTTTAGTGATATTTAGTAAACTGTAGTTGGTAAAATAATTGGTACAAGTTTGACTACTGTTAGGCCTACCCTCCTCAATGTTGAAAGCTTGACAAACAGAGAGAACTATTTCGGTCAGTTCTACAAAATAAAACTCAGCCTGAATTTGATTTTTTAAGTTTTCCATGCCATATCCAAGCTGTTGAAAGATGTCAAACTTGTTACAGAGTCTGCAGAAAAAGTGTGCGAACAAGAAAAAGAGAGATGACTACATTAGAGCAACTTTGCTCTCAAGATCCACAATGCCAAATGATCAAATATCAGAATTTAGACAATGTCCTTGACTAAATCAAAATAATTTAGCTCACCCTAATTAGTTGGATGGTTAGGTAGGGTGTGGGTGAAACTCGAATTGCAGCCACGGCCTTGTGGGGTTCTGGATCATTTCATTAAAAAAATTGTAAATGGGTGAAAAGCTGCAATTTAATGATGAACTCTTATCATAATAGAATGTATGAAATCACTCACATTAAGAGGATGGCCTTTTATAATTTAGAATACCAAAGTGCGTCCGTTTGCAAAACGATAAAAACTTCCAATCTTTCACCAAAATTCTAAAATCTTAGGCGCTGTTAAAAGCCATAAAACGTTACCTGTATATTTTGAACGTAAAGGTAAAATTTGGTGTTTGTCATTTTTCAAAACTTTAGGCCCTTTACGCGAACTGAAGATACCAAAATATTATTTTTTTATTAATGTTTAGTTGATTAGCATACAAATACTGTATGCAACTTTTGCATGCTATTAGAATTCAATACTCAAAAAATTGATTTTTTCACTCTATCCGAATTTATATATATATATATATATATATATATATATATATATATATTATATATAAAAAAAAAATATATTTTTTCTCTCTTTTAGAATATATATATATATATATATATATATATATATATATATATATTTTTTTTTTTTTTTTTATATATATATTATATATATATATAATATATTATATATATATATATTATATATATATATATCTTTTTTTTTTTTTTTACGTTTATCCACCACCGCTCACGGGCAAAAGCCCTCAAGGAAGGGGTGTTAAAATCAACAAAAAATCAACCTACACAAATTACGCAGATGAGCACATGCGGGCTTTAAAGTGTACGGAGATTAAATTCAGCTAGAAACACAGAAGATGGAAGAGAATTCCACAGAATAGATGAGGTGGCAGGAAAGAAGGAGGCACCACAGGCGAACTAGTCTGGAGTTGCTATGATCAAACACACAAAACTCATGTGCCAACACAGCACACCTTGTGCTACGAGGCGTCGTTAAAGGTGGTGGCACGCGAGTGGAAAGTTCCCTCGAGCACTTGCCGCCCTATATATATATATAATATATATATAATATATATATTATATATATAATATATATATATATATATATATAATATATATATTATGATAATATTATTATATTAATATTATATTATATATATATATATATAATAAAAAATGGAAATTGTTTTTTTGTTTTTTGCAACAGTTCCCATGCCAGAGCGGGTGGATAAAGAATTAAAATATTTGATTAAAAGATTACATTAAAATATTAGATTTATTAAATTTACTTTATACAACATTCGTTTATTCATTTTGTTTATCTAACAGCGGTTCAGAAAAAAGAGACGCTCACTCTTACAGACGTCAAAAATGGTCAGAATTAATTTTACCAATAACATTGTTGGATTCAGTTTTAAGGAAAACCAAGAGTAATGTGACCAGATTTCTTGCAGTTAAAATCGGGACACATTATATATATATATATATATTATATATATATAATATATATATAATATATATTATATAATAATAATATATATATAATATATAGATTATATATATATATATATATATATAATATAATATATAATATATATAGATATATATTATATATATATACCGGTATATATATATATATAATATATATATATATATATATATATTATATATATATATATATAGGTGTTGTGAAAAAAACGGTTTTTTTAATTTGTTTGTTTTTTTAAAAAAAACACGGTTTTTTAAAACAAAATTGATTTTTGTTTTTGTTTTTTTTTTAATAATTTTTTACTTTTAACTATATTAAAGATGTTTTAAATTATACAGTAGCACCAATACCCTTTCTAGGCCTAAATATTGACTATTAATACGGATTTTATATATACAGTATATATATATATATATATATATATATATATATATATATATATATATATATTATATATATAATATATATATATATATATATATATATATATATAGGTAGTATATATAATATAGTAAAGATATATATTATAATAATAGTATAATAATATATATATATAGTAGATATATATATTATAATATATAGTAAAGGTCGAATATATATGTAGTGAGACTATGGTCTGGAATAGATAAATATATATATATATATTATAATATATATATATATATATATATATGATATATATATATAGTTATATTATATATATATAACTATATATATATATGTATATATATATTATATATATATATGATCAAAAAAAGGATGGTGCTATGTCATAAACAGGTGATGTTTTGCGGGTGCGGAAGAAAGGAGAATGGAGGAGGGTGAGTTGATTTTCTGTGAGGGGAGAGGATAGTGTGGTAAGAGTAATACTTTCTATTAACAACAAGAGTATCATAAGTATACTAAGAGTTGGTGTAGTTAGAGATGGTATCGAAGTGAAACAGTATGTGATTGATTTTGGGTTCGCGTGAGAAGGAGGAATTGATTGAAGCTATGTATTGGGATGTTAAATCAGTGAGGTTTAGGAATGGGATTATCGGATCATTATGTTTTCTATGTAAAATTAAGTGAGTGGGGGCTTGGATGAAGAAGGTGATACGGAAGGAAGTGGGTGGCAGTAGGTAAAATAAGAGTGAGAAGTTTATGAACAAGGTAATAAGGATAGATATGTAAGAACGCTCGCAAGTAAACCAGTTGAATGTGAACAAGTTGAAACTGATTAAATCTGGAAGCAAATGAAGGAAGCAATTGTTACAGTGCAAAAGAAGTATATGTGACTGTGCTAAAAGTAGAAGTTAACGAATTGATAAACATGTTGAGTGGATGGATGAAGAAGTGATGCAAGCGGTTAAAAAGTAAGAAAGAGAAAGAAGCGGTGGTTGAATGCCCTACTAAAGCCAAATGATTGAAGTTCAAAAGAAAGGTGCTTGGATTATATAAGAAAAAAAAATGAGTTTGATACATGGAATACATAAGAGAAAAAGAAGAGGTAAATGAACAGTTTGAAGGAGGGATGAATGGACATACAAAAGGGAATAGGAAGCCTCTTCTGGAAGGGAAGCGCGAAAGGTTAAGGAATTAGAATAAGGGGAACCTGCCCAGATAAAGTAATGAATAGGGATGGTGTTTGGTGTAATATGATGAAATGGATGGAGTGGAGTGTGGGAAAAGAACACTTTGAAATCGTATAATATTGGCAGTAATAATGAGGTGATAGATGACTGTGGGTGGGTTTGATGGTACAAGAAGGAATAAGTTATTGGGGATGAGGTTATTAGCAAAGAGGAGGAAGTGGGGGGTCGAGTGAGAAAGTTGAAGAATGGTAAATCTGCAGTATATATGAAGATTACTGGTTGAAATTTGATCAAGAACGCGAGGCAAGATGGTGAATTGAGTTGGATCTTGAAGTTGTGTAATAAAGCGTTTATGGAGGGTATATTTCGATGGATTGGAGAGAGCCAGTAATAGTACCTTTATTAAGGGTAAGGAGGTAAAGGAACTGTAGAAATTTATGGGGGGGGGTATTGAGTTTATTGAGTAATGTTGTAGGAAGATATATTGCTGGTGTTTTGGTCGAAAGAGTGCGTCGAGTACTGAAGGACTGATTGGTGAAGAAACAAGGTCGGTTTAGGAGTAGATAAGGATGTGTGGATTTCAAATCTTTACACTTGAAGCAAATGAAAAGAAAATGAGAAGTATCAAGAATAAATTGTATTTAGTTTTATGGATTTGCAACAGGGATATGATTAGGTTAATAGGAAGGTCTATGCAGTGTTAGGGATAATAGTGTGTGATAGGCTTCTGAATGAATCAAAAGTAGTATGACGATAGTGAGTGGCGTGTGTAAGAATAAATGTGTCAAAAGTGATTGGTTTAGTAATTAATAACGGATTGAGGCAGGGTTGTGTTATGTCTCCTTGGTTATTCAATTTGTATATGGATGGGGTATGAAAGGAATTGAAGGTGGGCGTGACAGGGAAATGGTTGTTAGAATGATGGAGATGAGTGAGGGTGCCCTACCTATTATATGGATGATTTGGTTTTGGTGGCGAATCTGAAGAGTTTGAGAGGATTTGTAGAGAAATTTGGCAGGGGTGTAAAAGGAGAGGGTTGAAAGTAAACGTAGAAAGAGTTAGGTTATGGTTGTGAGTGAGGACAGTCCTCAGTGTGAATTATGTTAGATGGTGAGCAGCCTGAAAAAGGTTTCTGAGTTTAAATATTTAGGTATATGTTGGATGAGAAGGGAACGGATGATGAAGAGTGTAGTAGAAAGTGTGAAAGCAGGAAGGTGGCTCGTGCAATTAAATCGTTGGGTGAATGTAAAGGGACTAACTATTTAGTGCGCTAGGGTCTTATATGACGGGTATGTTGTTACCTGCGTTATTGTATAGTAGTGAGACTATGGTCTGAATAAGAAGTATAGATCTAAAGTTTCAAGGTGTCAGATGGACAATCTTTAGGGGGCATGCTAGGTGTGAGAAGAATGATATAAAATGAGGAATTAACATATTAGGAGAGTTGTGTGTGTATGAAGAAAGGGGTAAACGAGAGAATAATTGAAAGTATGTTGAGATGGTTTGGTCAGTGGAAAGATTGAATGGAGTCGGTTTTTAAAAGCAGTGTTATAGTGAGAGTGTGTTGAAAAACCACCGGCTGGAGATTGAAGAAAAGTGAT
>JABUQX010001033.1:40000-55000 GCA_015478945.1 Trachelipus rathkii
AAACTTACATTTCGATGGTCTTACCGTGAAGCCTGATACCCTCAATCGTCTCATCAATTCTTCTATTTTCTGGAGGTATTCTTTCCAACTCTCGGTATACACCATCACGTCGTCAATGTAACTTTCCGTATTCCGCATTCCCTTGAGCACTTTCCTCATGGCTCTTACAAGTGTCGCCCCCGAGTTCACCAATCCAAACGGCATCTTCAGGAACTCGAACGCCGTCTTCTCTATATCATCTTCATCCATCGGTATTTGCCAATACCTTTTGCTCAGATCTACTTTCGAGAAATATTTAGCTTTCACGATCTTAGCAAATAACTCTTCTGTTGTAATCATCGGCTCGGGATCGAATACTGTTATCCTATTTAATTTTCTATAATCTGCATAAATATGATTACTTCCGTCTTTCTTCTTAACAATCACAATGGGGGAGGCGTATGCTGACGTTGATTCTTTAATTATCCCTATTTCCAACATTTTATTTATCTCTGCTTTCAATTCTTCTCTTAATGCGTGCGGAATGGGATACGCTTTCGATCTCACTGGTTCGTTAGTAGTCAATTTTATCTTATGCTGTTCAATTTTCGCTGTTCCAGGCGCGTCCGTAAAGATCGATTTGTATCTTTTTATGACCCCATATATCTGTACCTTTTCCCCCTTCTTGAACTTTCGATCCTTCGCTTTCCGATCATAATAATGTTTGTCTAATTTGAGCCCTTTTTAACTTCTCCTGAGCTATTTTCATTGTTTCCACCAACTTTTCGTGCAATTCAAATGCGTACTGGTAACTATTCTTTACTTCATCTTCACGAATTTCTTCTGTCCATAACTCTTTCAAAATTCGTAGTGATCCTCCCATTGTCCTTCCATATAGTAGATCAAATAGAGCGAATCCCGTACCTTCTTGTGATGCTTCTCTATAAGCAATTAATAATGGTCCTAGGTACTTCGGCCAATAAGAATAATTCAACAGTTTTCCCCGCGTCTTATTTATACCAAGATGTCCTCCCAGCGTAGATTCGTGCGCGGCTCTCATTAACTCGGTTCTGAGCCGTTTCGGGACTACTAATCTTTTTATTATTTCCCGGTTGTTTTTCTCCATTCTATATAATAATCCCCGATATATATCGTATTCACCAGTACAGCCATTACGTGTCTTCTGACCTTGTTCCATATACCGATTTAACGACACGTCTTCCGTTTTATCATTTCGAAGAGCTCTTGATCGTCGAATGTGGGTCCACTTCAAAGCTTTATGTCGGTGGACCATCTTCTCCTTTAAACGACATCTTTTCTCTTCCGATAAAACGTTCTCTCCATCACATGATTCATCATTTTTATTTTCCACATTTTCTCTCATCGTCAGTTCTTTTGATATATCGTAATTTAGGGCGGAAATCTGCAGAACGTAATCTTCATCCAATGAGCGTAGTGTCTGCGTCTCATTTTCCAAATTATCTGAACAATTTTCGTTCATGTCTATCTTCCTTCGCGAATTCTTAAAGTTCGCTTCTTCAGTGACACCTTTTCCTCTATCGCCACGGTTACGTCCGCGTTCTCCCATTCTTTCGTGGGCTCCAAAATTTCTTTCACCTACATTAGAAGTGACTTTGTCGGACTCCAACCCTTTCATCTGCAATTTCTTTTCACAACACTTTCCGTCGGTTGTCTGAACATCACGCCACACTTGGGCAGAATCTCCTGTAACTAAGGGAGTTGCAAAGTGCTGGGTCTTTTCATTAAATTTCGAACTCAAATCAGATTCGTTCCAATCCAGGACAACTTCTGTCGAATCAATTCTTGGTTCTTTCTTCGTTTCTAATTCTTCAATGTCTGGTTTAGATCCTTCTGAGTAATCTGTTGACCGAATAGGAGACAGTGTTCGTTCGACTCCACATTGATCCTCTATTTTTGGAGGTTCGTCCTCTCCCGTTAAATTTTCTAATTCGGTTCCCAACGCTGCCGATTCAGCTTTTCCCTCGACTGTGCAGTTCGGTGGTTTTACTTCCTTTATATTTCCTCGCGCGCGGGCGTCTCCTTGATTAAACTTACGCTCGGCGTATCTTCCACCCCATTCCTGTCTTCTCGAAGTCTTAGATTCTTGTTTAACTTCGACGCCGTTTTCTTCAGCAACTTCTTCAAAGTCCTTGGCGGTGTCAACAAAATCTGAATCGACTTCATTGTATTCTAATCGTTCAAATCGCTCAAGGTGGTTCCCCATATCATCCATTCCGTCGGTAAATAGAGGTATCTTCGGCACCTTGGCTCTTAATTGAAAACTTTCCGAGGCATCATAAGTTATCCTCGCCTGATACGCGAGCTCCATTCTCTTGAGCTCGTATTCGCGCTCTTTCTCTTTTTCGAGAGCCTCTCTCTCAGCTCTCTTCTCAATAGCCTCTCGTTCTTTCTCTTTTTCAAGGGCCTCTCTCTCGGCTCTCTTCTCAATAGCCTCTCGTTCTTCTTTTCGCCTCGCGGCCTCAGCAGCTCTTTCTTCTGCTATGAATTCCCTGGCCTCTTTACCCTTCAGACCATACTCTTGACATAACTTACACAACAAGTTATAATCCATTCTTTTTCGTAAGTTTTTCAAAGTTTATACAACGCTTCTAGTCAGGACGGTGAATTAGTTAGAAGTATCCAGTCAAATTTCGCTTGAAATTTCCAGTGTATCACTGATCATTCACGGAATAGGCCCCCAATTAAGTGTGTCTAATCTATCTTTCCCGGACAGGCCCCCAATTATGTCACAATAAGTCCGTCCCTTGTACCTCCGCGGCCCTCCAACAGATGTGTGGTCTTCCTTCTGAGGTCGTTGTCTAGGGTTGTGACACTTCCCAGGTCGTTACTGGCTTTGATTCTTCTGGCGGACTTCTGTCTTCCTAAATTCCCGTCGAGCAGCTTCAGCGTTGTTAAAGCTTCCCTTACTTCTTCTTAAGTTCGCTCCTGAATCTTTCTTTGTCCTCAAAGAATAAGTGAAGTGCTTCTCTAAGTCTTACTATTCCTTTCTCCTTACTAATCCTTCAGTATCCAAAGTTGTAACAGGAAGTTTCGTAGTAAATGACTAAGAATAGTTATTTCTAACCCTTTAATCTCATTTAAGTAATACACCTCAAGATCTTGATAATTGAAGAGCGGCAAACAAAGGAATGAAAAGGGAATGAATGCAGTATATGCATAATGCTCGTCTTTTAATATCATTATCTCTAAAACGCTTACTTGTATATTGTTATAAATATTTTTACAATCTTTCTTAAAATTATTCAAAATAAACTTACAATATTAAATATTATTGCAAAAACTCATAAAATCATTCTAAGTAATTTTACAATCTAAAAAGTTTTGAATTGATGATAAAATTACTCCATTCTTATAAAGAATGGTAAAAATACTAAATTAATTACGAAAAATAGATCCTCACTAAAAAATATGACTAAAAGCATTCCTAATGGTAATAATGTAGCTTAACCTTTTCTTATGTCTGGATTCATCTGTGATAATATCCCCCTTATTAAGATGAAGATAAGGATTCTGTGGATACATCTCTTCTTCATCACAACTTACAGATGAATTCTGGTATGGCATTCCGCCCTTATATCTTCTCGTCTTGAAATTCTTGTGTCCTTTAATCTGAATATATATATATTCAAATGTTTGAATTTTATTAAATTTTTCTAAATTTTATTTTAAATAACACATTTAAGTTAATATATACGTAACTATATAAAAATGAATATTTCTTTGAAAATTATTAATGTAAATTTTGCCAAAGCCAGTGCCACTCTTACGTGTTCGAAACCATATTTTATATATGGGTAACAACAATATCCAATAACCTACGATTATCGGAAAAAAATCGATATTTCGTCATAACATTACCTCAAACCGAACTATTACCATAATATATATATATATATATATAATATATATATATATATATATATAGATATATATATATATAATATATATATAATATATATAATATATATAATATATACCGTTATATATATAATATTATAATATATATATATATATATATATATATATATATATATATATATAATAATATATAATAATTATATAAAATATAATATATTATATATATATATATATATATATATATATATATATAATATATATATATTTATAATACTGATACTCTATTTTTTTAGGCACCGATACCGATGCTTTAATTAATATAATAAATACACAGTAATAAGATAGAACATTTGTGTACTGCTAGGCAACTCAGGATTGCATTACCTGTACACCAATACTTAGTCATTTATTTCATTTTTGGTTGTATTTTTATAATTTATTTTAATAAATTAAAATAGTATCTCAAAGGAATATAATTTTAATAATAAAAATATAATATTAATAACTTTTTTGTTTGTGTTTATTCATAAAATATTCCATTTCCATTTTCATAAGTTTAAATCGAAGTTATATTCACTTTATGTTATAACTTATTAATATTACAAGAAGATATAATATAAAGAATAGCTACCTAATATAAAGAATAAAAGAATGATAAGAAGAGACTCATCAGCCTAAGAGGGACAAATCTAAAAAAACGCTATTATCAAATAGATGATAAATGACAGAGATATACTCTTTCTTAATTGATATTGGTAAGGGATAGTTATGGCCCGATTCCATCAATACTCCAATTCAACCACAGAATAACTGTAAATTTTGGATGCGAACAGAAACTAACTCCATAAGCGAGTCAACCTAAGCTTATGTGGGCTAGAGCCTTTGACTTTTGGGAGTTTTACAGTTTCCCACCTATATGACTAATCAACTCGCCTCAAGGACTGAAGTAGGAATTGGATAGTTGAAATAAATTTTGGGCTGTTCTACTGAAAACACTGATAATAATTGATAGAAACACCTTGCCCATTATCAGTCCACTTACCGGAAATGGTATTCTTCTGTACCGGCAGGCAATGCTTCCATGTATTTTTTCCGTAGAGTCTTACTATGCTCCTATTTCACACGATGGCAAATTTTGATTAATCTTTGATCTTAGATACTGCTTTTTCAGTTTTTTCGATTTGATTTCTTGCGTGTGCTTTTTTGATATGTTATAAGGTGAATATGATAGGTCGAATCTCGCCTTATTCATCTGCCATGATTTATTATTCTTTATTCAAATATGTCTAACATAGTCCAAATCCGCTTCTATCTTCAGTACGTTTTATTATTCTGAAAACAACCATTCCATCTACTTTTTAGACGTTGCCAGAGGTTGCTGATAAGGCGCTTCCACTTCTGCAAATCTTTTTTTTTTTATGTCATGCAGCCAAAGCTCTTGGTTAGTTGCTGCTATCATCATATATCGCATTCTAGAAGTGGCCTTCATCTTGACTCGAGAGCTAGCCTCAGTGAACTTTTGGGGTTCATGCATATCTTTAGAAATATCGATCATTCGAAACATCTATTAATACATTAGAAAACTAATTGTTTTATATTACCTATCAATTGTAAATAATATATTTTATTTTTTTTGAGTTTTTCTGATTTTCTTTTTTTTTTTTTATGCAGCTTTTTTAGGCAGATCTAAAATATTTATATTATTTCCACAATTCAATCGTAGTCGTTTATGCTAAGACGAGATAATAAATAACTGAGTGATTGGCACTAATCTCCTACAACCAATCGAGCTGAATGATAAAAAAAGACTTACAAGTTTTGTGTCTGCTAATTATGTTGTTGGGGAATAAATGCTTAAGAACTGATTTATATATATATCTACTATGAGCTAGTTTGCTATAGTACATATCATAATTATATACCTAAATATTATATATATCTATTTTTTAATGAGAGTAGATATTATTATTTATTTATACTTTTAAATCTGGGTATTCAGGGTGTATATACACTATTAGCTGAGATATATTGTTATATATTACTATAATAATCATATTAAATATATAATTAAAACTAATAATATATCTTTATTAATTATAATATCTTATTATATAATATATATATATTATATATATTATCATATTGTTTAATCTTACAATTAGTGAATGACTTATTCGATAGTAAGGTTTTGAAATCAATAATGATTTTATAAATCCAAAAAATTTCTCAATAGTTCTCTGTATACAACATTTTTCCGGATGAAATTGAAGTATCAGTGTAAAACGTTGGCAGATTCATTTTGTTGTGTGTGTGGATATACTGCTAGTATTTCATAATGCCTACATTTCCATCAAAAAATTTGTGAAGAGGATACCCATATTTTGGGATATCGTACAGGTTTCTATTGGTATGTACATATTGGTGAGTAAGATTACAGCCTGTGACACTTCATAGTTATATGTATGCGATAAGTTGTAAAACTAATTCTAGTAAAGAATTTTCTTAAGAGTGAAACAAAGTGAAAAGCATGCTCTTGGTTATTTCCATTAATGATGGCGAGAGCCAACGAATCACCATGATGATGCTTCTGCATGTGATATTTACAAATATGAAATAAGGTAAAGGAAAACTTAATTCTCTTCCATACCAGATATTTCCTCTCGTCCTAGAACCTTAAGTTTCTCATACATGAAAAACTACCCTATTTACCTTCACCACCCTTTCTGTAAGTAAAATGTTTTATGACTAAGGGTATGAAATACTAAAAGAATGACCGGTGACTGTTGTCCTCAAATATTGATGTAGCACGACTTACTTATTCGAAATATTGTATTTATATATATTATAAATAATATTATATTATACTAATATATATATATATAGGAGTTATATAATTTTTATGGCTTTTATGTTATCGTCCTATATATTATATACGTAGGTTTAGTTATGTATATTATACTATAGTATTTATATATGACTGGGATATATATATAGGTAATTCAAAGAGGCATTTAATTGCTTTTATATAGCCCGTCTACTCTCGTAATTAACTCATTAATTTTTGCTATACTTTTTAGACGCTTCGCTTAGATTTTCGAAAAGAAGTACATGGACTATTTAAAGAGTTTACATTTGTGAATTAATCTTTCAACGATTAATGACATTTTCTCTCCTACATCCGTTAACGCTTACTTGCTTTTAATTTACGAGTTTTATTAATCTTTATATAATTTTATAATTGCTATGTTATCGATTTTGATTAAGATAGAAACTTTTTTTTCTTCTTCCAAATTTTTCTAACTGCCTCTTCTCAATGCTAAAATTTGTGTTATCTTTACTTCGGTTATTTATCTGCCATTTATAGTGATTGTTTAACAACAGGGTTGAAAAAAGCGAATTTTGAGGGAATGTGCTTACAATTGCTCGAACACTTTCCTTCCCTTCATCTCTCGTTCAATTCTATATTCTATGTCTTATACTAGTCATTTCTCCTCAGTTGTTTGGAAGCACGCACATGCAAACCATTTGATAAAACGGAACCACTCTGATCCTTCTAACTATCCACCTATAGCTCTCACTTGTACTCTATCTAGATCTATGAAACCTTCTCTTATCTCCACTTCTCTCAAATCCAATCTGTGATCTAACCTTACTTCGCCCTCATTTCACGGATTAGCCCAGTCATCACGTCTTTTTGGGTCAGTTGTGCTACTGAGCGATATACTGCTATTGTAATCTCGTTTAAATGTAGTGTTCCGCTCTCTTTTAGGAACTACGTGGTAGACTTTTCGTAGCGCCTTGTACATAGAAAGCAATTTGGACCTGGTATGGCCGTCATCTATTTGCTCTCTCAGGCTATTCTCTTGTCAATCTTCTCACTACATTTATGGTTTTTCTCCTCGCTTCCTTTGCGCTTATCTTATTGATCTTAGTTCTTTACTTCATGCTAAACCATCGGCTGTGGTTGATGGAGCATAGTTTGTTTTACTCTTTGATCTGTTCAATAGCTGGTGTCAGGGTGTCGTTCTTTATCTCCTCAGTCTTTTTATTCCGTACCTTCTTTCATCTATAATTTGTAACTTTCTCACGTGCACATATAATCTCTATCATACATGCCATTTTACCGACCTGACATAATTCTTCAAACTCATTAAATTCATTAAAATCATGTTCAATCATATTTATCTTCTAGAATCTGCCTCTCAGTATTATCTTCACTGATTATATTCTCTGCTGATCTAGATAGAATCGTTTGCGGTTTGGTAGTCTCAAACTATGATAAATACAAGTAATTTTAAAAATGTTGAAAGTAATGCAGCATCGCTATATTGGATTAAATAGACAAAATAAAGTGGTCTTGGAAACCCTTCAAATCTCAACGGTTCTGCTGGGGCGTGTTTCCCTTCAAAGAAACTGGAATTCTGTTTAGTTTGGAGCTCTTTTTTTTCTGCATCCTCAGTACGTCCCACTTATATATATGCTCATCATACCCCCTTGTATAGACATGTGTTTCTCAGAGGATTGGGTCTGGCTCTGGTTCACACTTTTAAGGAGCAGGATCGATTCCAAACAAAAGGCTATAATAGACTGTTATGTTATTTTCAGTACATCTGATCCTATGCCATTGCGGCCTGATGTTGGTGCTTTTATCTCTTTCATATTAGTGATCTTAGAAGCGCCAGGTGTTCGAGCGTGAACTGGTGAAACTCGCCTGTATTCGGATAAAATCCTTTTACGACCGCGACTCTAGTAAGAGTACAAACAAGGGCGTTGGTCGATATCTTGCTCATGAGATTGTGATAGATAACTTTAGGTTACATTTCCAGAGGATTGTTTCCTGATGTGCTATAAAGACTTATTCTTCCTGAGAACACCACTTAAGAAGAAATAACTTGTTACATGTCGAACTCTCTTTACTATCATATTCTGTGTTCACTGCTGCAAGCTTGAATCTCCCTGCAAATTAGAGAGCTGCGTCTCTACTGTACTGCATCTGTGAATTTGCCTAGCAGCTGGAAGATTATATGGTGTCAACACTATGGAAGACAGACATGCTCCGAGAAGCAATATGAATAAAGAGGCCTACGTGAGCGCACGTCTGGGAAAAAGTTGGTGTGCGAATAACTACAAAAAAAAAAAAAACATTTTGGAGACGGTTAAGGTTAACAATTTAACGGATCACACACTTTCCACGCAACAGTTTTACGTTTACACAGAGTGTAAATCATGTTGGAGAAGCTTTACACCGACTCGTAACGAGCGTAAGCGCATTAGTTGCTTTGTGTTAACTGAGTTAAACGATATTAAAAATGACGGTGTAAGCGGCTGTCGGGAAAGATAGATTTTCAGACCATCCTCATCTTAATAACGGTGCCACGCTCTTGAGTTTGTGTGTGTTGTATAAATTATATAGTTGAAACCCTGCTAAATTATTTACTAAGCTAGTAACTATTTAATACGTATATATATGACTAGTAATCTATTACTACATATCATTATATATATACTACTATATATGTCTATATCTATACTATTTATATATGATTAATACCAGATAAACCCTATCTATACACCGTGGCTTTATATATTTATATAAATAGTATTTTGGTAAATTATCTATATATAGTATTATACCAGTAAGTATGTATTCTAGATAGAGTATGATAAAGAGGCAGTAGTTATATATATGGCATTTACATAGCATAGTAAGAAAGAAGCTTAGCTGAGATAGCCTGAGTACGAGGCTACGAAAATATAGATAGAGAGCTTATTGAGAGAGGCTATTGAAGGGCGTATATTGACCTATCAGGCTAGCTATATAGCTGCGGATCATTCATTGCTATATATATATAGTATATATAATATAATGATATATACGTAGGTAGTGATATAGATCGCCGCGGGGATAGGTTTTCTCTTCTTTTCTAGATGATGCGAGCTCATTGAAACATGCTTAAATATTGTGAAATCCTTGAAATTGAAAGAAAAGATGAGCACAATTGAAAATGATGCATGGTGTGCATTCCGTAATGTGTTTCAGGGATTTTTAGGAAATTTAAAGATCCAAATTACAAAAACAATAGATAAAATGCTCATCAGGGATTTTTTATAAAATAATTATTTGGGTGCGGTAATCTCATTAAAGGGTGCGTTATTTTACACTCGCATTTGACTTTTTTTCGGATAGAATTTTAGGTGGATTTTAATGAAGATAACATGGTGCAAGATTCGACAGGCATAGTGCAGTGGACAATGGAAAAGGGCGATTACAAGGGACGTGTTGGGGGTGCATGATAGGTCTTAAATGTTGGTTTTGAATTTAGATGAGACCAACAATGATCAACAAGAAACATCGATGCAAGCTATAGGACTTTTAATTCTACAAATTAACGTGCATGTTTTGGCATATCTAAGGCATTTGCCCACTTATATTTTGTGAATGATATATTGTATGGCCAACCTTGTCAAGTAAGAAAGTGCCTTGTGTCTTTTTATATGTAACGAGACTGTCGTTTAAGTTAAATCATCTCACACAAATGAGAAACAAATGCTCTAAATAGCTACCCTAGCAGTTTTAAGGTGCATTACACAGAATCTTCTTTTAAAAACTCCAGAAATTAAAATATCTGCATAATATACATCTCAAAGTCACTCGATGATTTAGAAAAAATGAAGGTTCTTCTGGTGCTGCTCCGCGATCAACAGACTAGGAATATAGTAACGAGATTTTCAACGCTAGTAGAATATTAACAAATGAAACATTTCTTATGGTGGCTTACCAAGTACCGCGCGGTGCTTCATTCTTAGAGGAGATCTGAAAGCTCCTGTCCTTCTCATGTCGAGGCAAAATTGGCTTCTCGGCACGCCCAAAGGCGAGCAAGTAAGCATTATTAGTAGTCAGCCATATTAACGTCTTAAGTGGACCGTGCATCGTCCCGAGTGAGCTCTTCTTGGCCCAAATGAAGGCGTAGGGTATTTGCAGATTTCGATGACCAAAATATCCGGTACAGTCCCTATATATATAATATTATTGTTGAGATATATAAGGCTTATTATTAGTTATATGGTATTATAAGTTAGGTAATAGTGCGCGGGGTTATAGTAGATATATATATATATATATATTATATATATATAGTATATATTATATAGTATAGTATAGATAGATGGTAATAAGGAAATAGGTATAATATAAGATATATAGTATATATGAGTATATAGCTATATTGAGGGTATGAGTATATATAGCTATGATAGTATGTATATATTAGTATAATAAGTTATTATATATATATATATAGCGAAAGACACAGCCGGTATAGAAAGTTGCACAGAGGGAAAGGGTTCACTTGGAAAAATTCTTTTAATATGATTAATAAATGGTAATAATTTATAAGGAATATAGCTACATATTTTAAAATATTACCAGTATTTTCAAACACTTATATTTGAGTAGGTCATGCGCTCTATAAAGTGTAACTTTAATATCGTGAGGTGATGGCAGGGAACTCAAAAAGACACATTTCATATTTTCGACGTTTTGGTTGGAATTCAAAAAAAATTTTCTAGAAAGCTTTTTCTTAGTTTCGTCAATCAATTGTGAAATATTTCTTGCTTCAAAATGAAAAATATAATAACTAAAGCATGTATTGTTTATAATCTTTTAGTCTATTTGATTAGCGGAGGATCTTTAGTTAAATAAAGACTTTTTGAAAGTGGGCGGACAAAGTTCCACGCTATTAGAATGTGTTTGAAATTATAATAGTTTCTTAAAGTATGACCTTCTATAAGTAAATTTTATTTAAAGTCAATACTTTGAAGGTTTAAATGTGAGATAATACATGTTAAAGTTAGTGAACCCTTTTCCCCCACATGTTGAACACCGGTTTCCCCTCTCCAAAAACTTTTGTGGTCATGACGTTGGTGTTCAAATTAGAGAAATTGTCAAAATTCTTAATCATGGGACCTCGAAGAGGTTATTTTTAGTCTTGTAAAGTCAATACTTGTGAAGGCTTTAAATGTGTGGTATCGCAGTTCTTTCAGTATTGCACCCTTTTCCGCAATGTATGTGAACCTTTAGCCCCTCCAAAATTCCTGCACCTGATTCTTGTGTAAAGGTCAAAATAACTACAATTTGTACTGCAAGTTCTTTCAATATTTTAGTATATGTCGGTGGATGGAAATAATGTTTTATTTTTATCATTTATTGATTCCAGCCACTGAACCTGGAATTTCGGCAAGCTTTACCATTTTTCCTTGGAAAACCCTAACAAATGCACGCCTTTTTACCCGTTTCTATGGTATATGATATAGATTTAATTATTATATTGAGGTATTTTACATATTAGGCTAGTATATTTAGAGGCATGCTATATATATATATTATATATTTAGTATATAAGCTAGTATATAATAGGAGGTGGTAGTATGTTAATATGTATGGTCTAGTTAGTATTATTAATATGTATACGTTCACGCCTTATATATTAACCCGTATATATTTATATTGTATATATCTATATTATATATATATATACGCGGGTAAGTATATATATGATAATATATTGGCCTAAGGCCGTAGTCTATTATTAATATTATATAAATATAGTCTATATATATATTATATTATATCATTTTGTATTTTTTGCACTTAATGCTATAATCTAATTCTTTATTACATTATCTTTTTGATTATTGATTATCTATTTATACTTATTATACGTTATATTATTATTATTATTATTCATTTTAGGTGGCTGACAATAGAGTTATTTATACTTAGGTGTACTTTATTAACATCTTCTATTAAACATCGTATTTTTGGTATTATGTGATTATATTGAGTGTTTATTTACTTATCTAGCATTATTGACCTTATTCCGTATTATTTTATTCGACTTCGACCGCCCGGTTATTGTTCTATTCCTATTATTCATTAATTATTATTAATTATATTATTATATATTTATGACTTATTATTTATATTGAGTATCATTTTTTTTACATTGATCCACTAACTAACTCATTGGGCAAAGGCCTCATCGAATTATTATGGTTTAATTATTATTATTATTATTATTAGTTACTTATTATTATACTATTGATATTATGGTGATTATTACTTTATTTTTAGTTAAATATTAAGTAAATAATTGCAATTTCATTATTGCTTGAAAATTATACATTCTTATATTATATGCTATCACTATTAATATTGTCCGATATGAAGTATGTTCATGTCTATTAATATTGGGGCAAGAAATTCTGCATATTCCCTTCTTTCTAGCAGCCCCTTTTCAGAGCAGTGTCAGCAGCTGTTCTCATTAAATATGATGTGAGTTTCAGTTTTGTAGAACCTAACTGTAATTAAACTGTAAACTATAAAGTTCTGTTTCATAGATCTGATAAATTTTGAGAAAACGTTATTTTTTTTTTCAGTATCTCATATTATTGGTGCAGGCTAGAGTCATGATCCCGTTGCAATTATCTTCAACAGTCTCTTTGACCTAAAGGCTTAGATGAACTGTAATGGTTAGGGCCTGATGGTAGATGTGCAGTCATAATGATGGGGCCACAGATGTTTGAAAATGATGGAGTGTTTTATTAGCGTGAAGGATAGCAAATTATGGTTCAGTTATCACGGAGTCTCAGATGATGAGAATGTGGAGATGGAACCAACAGGCGTTTTGTGTGGTGGTTATTATTAGTTAGTGGGGTATTATTATTGATTTGACCTTTAATCATAGGTGTGTATCTACTAATTCCGATTGAGTGATGAAAATGGACCCTGTATCATATTTGTGATTAGAAGATTAGAGATAGAACTCATTACCCTGTGACGAAGTGCTTGAGAAAACAATACTCTCCTCATTTTTCAACAGTTCTTGCAGGTGCTCTATTAGAAAAGGCTGAAGAACTTCTGGACAAGGGAATTCATCCTATCAGAATTGCTGATGGGTATGAATTGGCTGCGAAAAAAGCCATTACTCATTTGGATATTATAGCTGACGATTTTCTTGTAAGTCCAGACAACCTAGAACCATTGATTCTCACTGCAATGACAACCTTGGGATCCAAGATAATAAATCGGTGTCATCGACAAATGGCAGAAATTGCTGTTAATGCAGTTATGGCTGTTGCAGATCTTGAGACAAAAGATGTTAACTTTGAATTAATCAAAGTTGAAGGGAAAGAAGGTGGGAAATTAGAAGATACAATGCTAGTGAAAGGTGTTATTGTAGATAAAGATTTTTCTCATCCACAAATGCCTAAGGAATTAAAAGATGTAAAACTGGCAATTCTTACCTGTCCATTTGAACCACCAAAACCTAAAACCAAACATAAGCTCGAAATAACATCTGTTGAGGATTATAATGCTCTTCACAAATATGAACAGGAGCAATTTACTCAAATGGTTGACAAAGTAAAATCTACCGGTGCTAATTTGGCTATTTGCCAATGGGGCTTTGATGATGAAGCTAATCACTTACTTTTGCAGAAGCAACTTCCTGCTGTACGTTGGGTTGGTGGTCCAGAAATTGAACTTATTGCTATAGCTACAAATGGGAGAATTGTTCCGAGATTTGAAGAACTCACTCCCGAAAAATTAGGAACTTGTGGCGTTGTTAGAGAATTAAGTTTTGGGACTACCAAAGATAAAATGTTAGTCATTGAGGAATGCCCTAACACAAAAGCTGTTACTATATTTGTCCGAGGAGGAAACAAAATGATTATTGAAGAGGCCAAGAGAAGCATTCATGATGCATTGTGTGTTGTACGAAATCTTGTTAGAAGCAATAAGATCGTGTATGGTGGAGGTGCTGCAGAAATTTCATGTGCAATTGCTATTTCTGACGAAGCTGATAAGGTAATATATGTTATTGTTTTAATCATTGTTGTATTTTGAACTATTCGTTATATATATATATATATATATATATATATATAATATATATATAATATATATAATATATATATTATTATATATATATATATATATAATATATATATATATATATATATATTATATATATATAGTATATATATAATATATATATATATATATATATATATATATCATCTTCATCATCATCATCATCACTGGGAGTAAGGTGTGATACA
>JABUQX010001033.1:60000-70436 GCA_015478945.1 Trachelipus rathkii
TATACATAATAGGTAGGGCACCCTCCACTAATCTCCATTCTCCACCATTCTAACACCATTTCCTGCCTCCCCCACCTCTAATTTTCATAAACCCACATATACCAAATGAATAACCAAGGAGACAAACACAACCCTGTCTACTCTCGCTACAATAATCTTTAAAGCAATCACCATTGACCACCCCATTTATTACCTACACACGCTTCACTATCGTCATACATACTTTTAGATTTCATAAAGAAATAAACAATACAATATATCACTAACACTTGCCATAAACCTTCCCTATTAACTCTATCAATACCCTGTTGCAAATCCATAACCTAAATACAATTTATTCTTCTTCTCCCTCAGTTTCTCAATCATTTGTTTTTTCACATGAAAAGATTGAGCCAATCCTCTACCACTCCTAACGCACCTTGTTACTTCACCAATCAGTCCTTCAGTCACTCGACGCACTCTTTCGACCAAAAATACCAGCATATACCTTCCTCAACACTCAAGTAAACTTATTTCCCCTATATTTTTACAGTTTCCCCCTTTTTCTTCCTTACCCTTATATAAGCGGTACTAGTACCGCTCTCTTCAATCCCTTGGAAACTATACCTTTATACACGCTGTATTACCACTATCCAAATCCAATCAATTCACCATCTCGCCTCCGTCTTGCATCATTCACCAGTTAATTTCATCCTTACCTGCAGTATTTACCATTTCTTCAACTTTCTCACGCCTACCCATTACCTCCTCCTTACGATAACTCATCCCAAATACCATATTCCTATCTTGCACCATCAAAACCACACACGTTCACTAACACCTCATCATTACTGTTAATATTGTGCAGATTTTCGAAGTGTTCTTTCCACACTCCCTCACATCCATTTCATCAGTTACAAAAGCACCATCCCTATTCATTATTTTAAGCAGATTCCCCTTATTCTCATTCTTAACCTTTCGCTTCCTTCCAGGAAGAGCTGTCCGATTTCCCCTTGTAAGTCCCCATTCAGCCTCCTTCCAAACTGTTCATTACCTCTTGTTTTCTCCTATACACCTTTTAGTATTTCTTTTTCCCTCCTTATTTATTCCAAGCATCTTTCTTTGAACTTCATCATTTTGCTTTTAGTACATATAATAAATAATATATTAATATATTATATATAATATATATATTTATATATATTATAAAATATTAAAGATATTTTAAATGTAATATACATAATATATATATATATATATATATATATATATATATATATATATAGATATATATATATATAATATAATATATATATATATATATATATATATAATAACTTATATACTATTTAAAGAGTGCGTCGAAGTGGACTGAAGGACTGCACTCTTGGAAGAACAAAGATTTTAATTTTTATATATTTTTGTGTTTTGTATTTTATTTTTTATATATTTTTACCCCCTATTTTTTTTTTTATTTTTGTATTTTTTATTTGTTTAGCTTTAGGAAGTTTTAGAGGATGTTTGGATCAAATCTTAATTGAAACAATGATGAGAAAATAAGGGAGAAGAAGAATAAATTGTATTCTAGGTTTTATGGATTGCAACAGGCGTATGATTAGGGTTAATAGGGGGAAGCTTTATTGTTCAGTGTTGTATATTATGTGTTGTGCGTTAGGTTCTGAATGGAATTCAAAGTATGTATGGATAGTGAGGCGTGTATGTAAGAATAAATGGTGTCAATGGTGATGGGTTAGATATAATTAGAGGAGTTAGCAGGCGGGGTTGTTATGTCTCTCCTTGTTATTTCAATTGGTATATTGGATGGGGTTTGAAAAGAATTAGGTGGTGTCAGGAAATCGTGTATAGTGACGGAGAATGGGAGATTGGTGGAGGGTGCAACCTATTAGATGACGGATGATTTTGGTTTTGTGGGGCAGAATCTGAAGAGAGTTGAGGGATTGGTAAGGAGATTTTGGCGGGGTATTGTAAAAGGAGGGTGTTTGAAAGTAACGTAGATAAGAGTAAGGTAGAGTTGTGAGTGAGGACAGTCCCAAGTGTGAAGTTATGTTAGATGCGTGCAAGCAGCTGAACAGTGTCGTGAGTCTTAAATTATTTTAGGGTATGTGTTCGTGTGAGAAGAACGCATGATGCAGAGTGTGAGTAGGAAAGTGTGAGATGGCAGGAATGTCTGCTGCGTGCAATGTTAAATCGTTGGTTGAATGTTAAAGGGACTAAGTCTGAGTGTGCTAGGGTAACTTACATGAGGTATGTTAGTTGACCTGTGTTATTGGATAGTAGTGGGGACTATGTTCTGGAATAAGAAATTCATAGATCTAAAGTTCGTTGTGCTTCAGATGGGACGAATCTTAGGGGCATGCGTAGATTAAGAGAATTTGATAAAAGAGGAATGAACGTATGGAGAGAGTCTGTGTGGTGTGAAGAAAGGGGGTAAATGAGAGAATAAATTGGAAAGATATGTGAGATGGTATTGGTCATGTGGAAGAATGAGATAGTCGGTGGTTAAGCGGATGTATAGTGGCGGGTTAGTTGTTGTGAACCGACCGGCTGAGACCGAAGAGAAAAATGATTCAGTCGGTGAACGACATGTCTGAAGGAGAGAAATGTGAGTTTGGCAGAGAGGGGAGAATAAAGGTGCATAATAGGAGTGAAATGGGCGGGGGGTTTTGTGAGGGGGTTATGGTTGTGGCCCACCGTGGGCCAAGGGATGAACCCTTACAATGACGATCTACCAATAGTGAGGGTCCATCGCTTTCCCATGAAGCTTTAGGGTAGATTTTCTGACTGCGGACGAGTTCTCATTAATTAATGGTACTGAGGGGCGGTAAGGCAGGGCTTTCTTTTCGACTTTTGTAATGTTCTTCTACTGCTTTTCTTTTCGATGCTCGTTAGCGACCTACTTCCCATTCTTGGGAAAATAGAAGGAAGATAAAGGAAGAAGAAAATATATATATATAATATTATATATATATATATTATATATATATAATATATATATATATACTATTATTATAATATATATATATATAATATATTATATATATATAAAAAAGGACTGTGTGTGTGGGGAGAAAGAATCCCCACAGCGTACGTGCTGTGTGTCATAGGAGGCGAAGGGACAGTGGTAGTTGGGTTGGTAACCCGCTAACACTCATCTTCACTCTAGGAATGATGCTAATGCTGGCCTCTCATATTTGTGCATGTTATGCACCCTACCATTGTGGGCATTGAAGGGAGGATAATGAATGAGTGAATAATAAATAGCAATGAAAAATAAAATTAAATAAACAAACTGATATTGTCTATTTCTAAGTCTGTGCTGTCTATTTTGTTCACACAAAATGAGATATCAATTTTTGATTAAAAATATCTTTATGGTTTTAATTAAAAAAATATTTTTTTGCCTGTATCTGAATGCATAAAATTTTAATCATCACGTATTTTACTTTTAGATATGAAGGAGCAACATGTTATCGAAACGTTGCACAGCAAAAAACAACAAATATTATTGGCAACTCAGTTAGTGAAGATGATTTTGAAAATAGACGATATTCGAGCTCCGGGAGAAATCATGGATCAGAAGCTTCTTCTAATATTACTATATTAATTAATATAATGGAAACTTTTTACTAAACAGATGTAGCTACCCAATAAATTTTAAAGTATTTTTTTTGTGTTTAATTTTAAAAGTACTTCATGCTTTTGGTTAAAAATTAAAGGGAAAGGTAAAATTTGGTTTAGCCAGCTCCAAGCACAGGATTGGCTAATAAAATTGTCAGCAAATTAGAATATTAAATGAAAAAATGATTGTGGTATAAAAGAAATTAGAACTTGACATCAACAAAGCCTTTTTGACAAGGTTGTGCAGTCACTTCAAAATTTTCTCGACTCCGACTCGACCCTCTTCAAAATTACCGACTCTGACTCTACTCTCTGGATTTTTTTTGTTTGTTTTGTCTGGGAACAGGACCTATCACGGCTCACCAAGAAACTGCCAAACTGGGCTGACAAATCAACAATATAAATTATATATATATATATATATATATATATATATATATATATATATATATATATATATATATATATATATATATATATATATATATATATATAATATGTATATATATATATATAATATATATATAGGGTTGGGATTAAAAAAAGACCAAAGGCCAAAATTTTTGGTTTTTTTTTGTTTTTTTTTAAATTACTTATTTTTCATATATATCAAGTCTTTTTAGGGTATTTAGCATTAAAATACAGTAAATACCATATGTTAAAAGAGGTATACAATATATAAAGTAGAGTTTAGTACTTAATAAAGTTTTATTAGTGCTCTAGGGCATATAATTATTACATTTCACATGATCTGATTATTATTATATATATATATATATATATATATATATATACCGTATATATATATATATATATATATATATACCTCTCATTGCTAACTATCATATACTATATATATATATATATATATATACCTATCTCTATTCTTCATCCTTTCATCAAGATTGGCGGTGAGGTGTGTAACATACACCAGTAACAAAACAGTAGAAGAATATGACAAAAAGTCGAAAAAGAACAGCCTTACCCCTCTGTACCCATTATTTGATAGACTCGTTGCGGTCGAAAAATCCACCTATAGCTTCACGGGACTGACGGACCCTCACTATGGTAAATCGTCCAGTGTAGGGTTCATCCCTTGACCCAGGTGGGCCCACAACTATACCCCTCACAAAACCCACCATTCTCTTATTATGCACCTTTATTCTCGCCTCTGCCAAACTCACATTTCTCTCCTTCAGACATTCGTTTACTGACTCAATCCACTTTTTCTTCGATCTCCCAGCCGGTCGGTTTCAACACACTCGCCACTATACATCCACTTAACCAACATCATTCATCCTTTCCACATGACCAAAAAATCTCAACATACTTTCTGTTTATTCTCTCGTTTACCTTTCTTCCACCACAACTCTCATATATTTCATTCCTATTTTATCAATTCTTCTCACACCTAACGGCCCCTAAGATTATCCATCTGAACACATTGAACTTTAGATTTATACTTCTTATTCCAGACCATAGTCTCACTACTATACATGCTACAGGTAACAACATGCCGTCATGTAAGACCCTAGCGCACTCAAAACTTAGTCCCTTTACTTTCACCAAGGATTTAATTGCACCAGCCGCCTTCCTGCCATTCACAACTTTCCTACTAAACTCTGTATCCTTTCCCTTCTCATCCAACATATACTCAATATTTAACTCAGACACTTGTTCAGCTGCTCACCATCTAACATAACTTCACACTGAGGACCATTCTCACTCACAGCCATCTTGCTGTATCGTTTCAAGCCCCTCCTTTTACCACCTGCCGTCTCTGTAGTCCTCTCAACTCTCTTTCAGATTCGCCACCAAAACCAAATCATCCACATATAATGGTGGGCACCTCCACTCATCTCCCATCATTCTAACATGTTTCTTGTTATACCTTCAGTTCTTTCACGCCCCCATCATATACAAATTGAATACAAGGAGACATAACACAGCCCTGCCTCACTCCGCTATTAGTACCAATCACTTTTGACTCCATTTATTCTTACACACGCCTCACTATCGTCATACATACTTTTGATTCCATTCAGAAGCCTATCACCAACACTATATATCACTAACACCTGCCATAGACCTTCCCTATTAACCCTATCATACCCCTGTTGCAAATCCATAAAATCTAAATACAATTTATTCTTCCTCTCCCTCATTTTCTCTATCATTTGCTTCAATGTAAAGATTTGATCCACATCCCCCTCTACTACTCCCTAAGTACCTTGTTCTCACCAATGTTCTTTCAGTCACTCGGCACTCTTTCGACCAAAACCAGCATATATCTTCCCTACAACACTCAATAAACTAAATACCCTATAATTTCTTCAGTTCCCTTTATCGCCCTTACCCTTATATAAGGGTACTCTCCTACTTCTCTTTACCTCTATAAACACTTTCTTCACAACTTCAAGTTAATCAATCACATCTTGCCTGAACTATGATCTGTTCTCACCAGTAATTTACAACTATACCTGCAGCATTTACCATTCTTCAACTTTCTCACTCTACCCATTTCCTCCTCTTTGCTAATAACCTCATCCCCAAAATACCTATTCCTTCTTGCACCATCAAACCCACACACATTCACTATCACCTCTTCATTACTGCCAATATTATACAGATTTTCAAAGTGTTCTTTCCACACTCCACTCACAGCCATTTCATCAGTTACAAAAACACCATCCCTATTCATTATTCTAAGCGGGTTCCCCTTATTCTAATTCATACTTCTTCAACTTCTTTCCAGAAAGGCTTCCTGGCCCTCCTTGTATGTCCCCATTCTTCCTCCTTCAAATGTTCATTTACCTCTACTTTCTCTTACGTATGCATCTTTTAACATTCCTTTTTTCCTCCTTATATAATTCCAATCATCTTTCTTTTGAAACTTCATCATTTGCTTTTAGTACATTCAACCACGCTTCTTTTTTACTTTTAACCTCTTGCATCACCTCTTCATTCCACCACTCACTGTTAACATTCTTACTTCCTACTTTAGCACACCCACATACTTCTTTTGCACTGCTAACAATTGCTTCCTTCATTTGCTTCCAGATTTATTCAGTTTCAACTTGTTCACATTCACTGATTTACTTGCGAGCGTTCTTACATACTTAACTTCTCACTCTTAATTTTACCCACTTCCTTCCGTATCACCTTCCTCTCCATCCAAGTCCCCACTAACTTAATTTTACATAGTACAACATAATGATCCGATAATCCCATTCCTAAACCCCTCACTGATTTAACATCCAACACATACTTCAACATCTCCTTCTTCACCAACACAATCATACTTTTCACTTCGATACCATCTCTGCCTACACCAACTCTCTTATACTTTATGGATACTCTTGTGTTTACGAAGAATGTATTACTTACACTCATACCTCTCCCCTTACAAAAATCAATCACCTTCCTACCACTCTCATTTTCTCCTCACACCCCAAAACCACCTGTTATACCATCCTTTTTTGATCATATATATATATATATATATATATATATATATATATATATATATATATATATATATATATATATATATATATATATATATATATATATATATATTTATTTATATTTAGTTAGTTATTTTACCACGACAATCGGGGGAAAGGTTACTATTTTATGTTTTTCCCGACCAGTGGGCCCATACAAAGTGGAAAGGTGCACAGTTATCAGGGTGATAGTAACCCCAGCCTCAGTCTGAACCAAGTCAAGATATTCCAGCCATCAGTGGGCATGGCTAGGCTCTGGACTCACAGACCTACTGTGCGTGAGGCGAATAGGAATGTAGGTGTCTGTATGTGTATTAACGGTTGTACCGTTGTATGTGTTGGCTATGGATGAGTGAGGTGAGGGTATTGAGATTAGTGTATTAATACACTATGCCGTAAACTGTAATGAATTACAGAAAATCTCCTACAAACGGCAATTTTTCGTGTCCGTCCTGGTGACTAGTCGAAAGTACAAATCCCGTTTGACGAGGACTCGAACTCACGACCTAAAGTGTGTATACACTCTACACACACCCCCGCCCCACAGAGTATATATATATATATATATATATATATATATATATATATATATTCTATATATATATATATATACTCTTCTATATATATATATATATCTATATATATCATATATATATAATATATATGTAAATAATATAATAATATATATATATATATATATATAATATATACTAATATAAAGATCCAGTCAAGTAGTTAATGTTGGGCCTTTGGACATTGGTGCGCAACATATGATTTAAGACATCGTTATTATACAAAGGACAGGCCCAGATTTACAAACGTACAAAAGACATTTGCAAATTTACCTTTCTCAAAAAAGACAAAAGATACGTTTTTCCTGACCCTACATATGTAATATATATGTAATAATAATATATATATATATATATATATATATATAATATATAGATATATATATCTAAGAATATATAAAATAATAGAATAATGATTGAATAATGTATATCTTTAATAATATATATATATATGTATATATAATATATAATATATGTAATATGTATATATATATCTTTCATAATGTAAATATATATATGTAATAATAATAATAATAATATATAACATTTATATATATATATATATATATATATATATATATAATATATTATATATAATAACATATATATATATATATATATATCTATATATATATATATATATATATATATATATATATATATATATATATATATATATATATATATATATATATATATATATATATATATATATTTATATATATAATGTATATTTATAATATATTTATATATATATATATATATATATATATATATATATATATATATATATATATATATATATATATATATATATATTTATATATATATATATATTGTAGTTGTCTTGAGAACCACCTTCATTAGCTGAAGACTAGATGATGTTGAAGAGAGTGAGCATTGTCGCGATGAATTGGCGTTTCGTCCCGGGGGGCTGCTTTGGACTCTTCAGTGGTGGTCGCAGCCCCCTTCCACCAGACGCCACAGAACTCCCCCCAGTGACAATGCCGCGAGCACACCCCGCTCTGCGCACCTGGAAGGACGTTGGTCAGCTGTCAGATGAGAGCCAGGTGTGCACACATTAAAGCCACCGAGAAGGCTTCGACCACTCTGTACTCTTACGTGCAGTTGGTCTGCACCTGCAGTGAGAAGCACAGTACAGGCGTTACAGGATGACCGAACAGAGCAGCGCCCAGCAGAAGAAACTTGAATTGATGTAATGCCGCGTTGAACGATTGTGGTAAAACAAACTCTACAACGAAATGTCTTACCACGGCGAACAACTTTGAGAGAAGATGGGATGCTGGCTGGTGTTCGTTGTGCCACTCCAGTGGCACTAGTCACTCCGGTGGTCACCAATATGAAGGGAGGTAAGTAGTTGTCTTGAGAACCACCTTCATTAGCTGAAGACTAGATGATGTTGAAGAGAGTGAGCGTTGTCACGATAAATTGGCGTTTCGTCCCGGGGGGCTGCTTTGGACTCTTCAGTGGTGGTACACATACTTATCCAACAGACAAAATATATATATATATATATATATATATATATATATATATATATATATATATATATATATATATATATAATATATATATATATATATACATAACTATATATATATATATATATATACCTCTTTCTCTTTACCCTCTCGCATACTAACCATATCGCATATCAGGGCTTCTTCGGTGCTTTGATAAGAATGAAGGTTCTTATGGCCTATAAATCAAAGGTGCATCTGACTTCGTAATTTTTATTTCTAACTCAATACCGGTTGCTTAAAATACAAATAAAAATGAAATCGATATAAAACCAAAGATTGATACAAAAAAAATGAAAAAAAAGGAATAAAAGAAACATGTTTGGACATAAGGTCTATGAAAATTTTCCCGAAAACCTAACTCTCAAAAATAGCCAAAAGGATTACATTCACTTAGTTTCAAATGTGGTGACAGAAGATCCATATTTAAAACTTATAAAATATAAACAAATAAGTACATAATTATACCGAATGTAGTTACGTAAGATACATCTTTTCCCTTTTTCTACATAAAAGTAAATATAATATACCAAAAACAAATTAACCAGCCTTTCTCAAAACCGTAAAATAAATATAATATTTAAAAATAAAATTACCACCTGCAAAACATATAAGATCAATTCAACCTTTGTAAAAAAAAATAGCTTAAGGCGTTACGTAATTTACTCTGAGACCTTTTGAAAATAGTAAAATTTTACTCTGAAAAACATTATAAATCAAATTTCAAAACCTTTGGAAAAAATACCCTAGACGTTGCATCAAATTTTACTCTGAACCAGCACTAGAAAAATACAGTAAAAATTTAGCACTGAAAAACATATAATTAAAATTTCAACCTTAAAAAAAAAAAAAGAAACCCAAACACCTTCCAAAAATTTTAATTTCAACCCTGTAGAAAATACAGTAAAAATTTTACTCCCTGAAAAACATTATAAGTCAAAATTTCAAACCTTTGGAAAAAAAAATACCTAAGGCGTTACACTAAGTTTTACTCCCTGAGACTTTTAGAAAATACAGTAAGTTTAACTCTGAAAAACATATAAATCAAGAGAATTTGGACTTGAAAAAATACCCTAGGCGTTACATTATAAGAAGCAGGCCATTATGCTAACACCCAATCTTAGACCAGTGTACCGGGTCTGTCTAAAAATAAATCTTACCAAGCATAGAATGTGCAAAAAAATCTTCTGCTACAAAAA
>JABUQX010001034.1:0-20000 GCA_015478945.1 Trachelipus rathkii
AAAGGGGGGCACGAAGAAAAGTGAAAATCGACATAAAAACTTTATTGAAATAAATGAAAAAACAAAAACTACATTCTGATAAGAAAATAAAAAATGTAAATAAATCGTTTTAATTTTAAAAGTCCATTAGTACAACGATTACATAATTACGATAATTATTATATGATTAATGAAGATTAAGGAAAAGAAAAAAACAATACATTCTGAAAAAAAATAAAAAATGTGAATAATAAAATTATTACGCTAAAATTTAAACATTTACCTTTAAACACTTAAACATTCCGATATAATTTTTGCACTGTATGTTTGCCTTACATATATAATCGTCCAGCATTTTGAACAATTCAATTGCTGTGGCTCTTTTTCCTATTGGTTCGCAAAACAATATCTTTTTAACTGCTGATAATCCATCACAAAAGCGATCATAAGCAATTAGATGACAATCCTTGTTACTATCTGTAGTCTCGTCAAGCTGAATTGAGAAAAATTTGCCGCAAAGCTTCGACAAAAGTTGTTTGCTCCATATCTTCAGACATATCGTTAATTCGACGTCCAACAGTATTATTTGATAGCGGTATGCAACGTAGTTTTTTGGCAAAATTATCTACAAACATAGTTTCCACAATTTCAATTGCAGCTGGAAGAATAAGTTGTTCTCCAATGGTGTGAGTTTTTTTTGCACCTTTCTATTTTATATGCAACTTTGTAAGAAATAGTAAAGCTTTTTCATTTACAGACAAAGAATTTTGAATATTTGATTTTCGCTTTTCAAAAGAATTTTGTTTAGCAATAAATATTTCACGAGGTTTGTTAACATACTCCCTATGAAGTGTTTCCAAATGCCATTTAAGTTTGTCTGGCTTCATGCTATCAGCCGCCAAATTTTTTTAACAAATAACACACGGAGGCCTTTCTTGGCCATTCATTTCGGTGTCTATAAATCCAAAATTTCTATATTCTTTAGCGTATTTTCTAGATTTCAATTTTGAAGCTACACACTTGTTTGCTATTGCTGAAGTTGAGGCTTCACAATAATCAGATTCCCGCATACGTCCAATTAAATATTTATCCATGCTTCTTCACTACACTAAAAAATTATTCTTTTCAAAAGGGAACCTAAACGACGAATATTATAATAAAATTGCACATTAACTACTTTCGAGTGTGTCACAATGCTACTGAAACTTGAGAACGGTATAAATTTAAGACATTGTTATGTCGTATCTTGTTCGGAAACATGCCAAAAGCATTATGTTCATTTTTAGCGCTTACAATTGATTTTAATTTTCAATAAACATTTTGAATAAATCCAGATTATAATAATATAATTGAAAAAAGTCTGATAATGTTTGAAATACCCCATAAATTATAATTTATATCTATCTATCTATCTATCATCTATCTATCTATCTATCTATCTATCTATCTATCTATTCTATCTTCTATCTATCTATCTATCTATCTATCTATCTATCTATCATATCTATCTAGCTATTCTATATATATTTATTATATATATAATATTATATTATATATATATACTATATATATATATATATATATATATATATATATATATATATATTATATATATATATATATATATATATTATATATATTATATCGAAATAATTGGAAGGGGGCGCAATATATATAGAATATTTGAAAAAGTGGGGTATATACAAAAAGGTTGAGAAACACTGGCTTACGATATAAGTTAAAATTTTTTAACCTTATAAATTTCCACTCGAATTTATATATAACTTATGAAATATATAAATTAGAAAAAGCTTTAAACCGAACATAATCTAAAAATAGTTTTTTTTTAATATTAAAATTTCATAATAAAGAAAAAAATAATATTGCGTAGTAACAAGTATTCAAAATTTCACTTGTAGTCTTCAAACACATAAGCAAAAGTTTGATGAAAACCTCAAACACGATAACGCATCTGTAGAAGTTAGATATTTCAGATAAACAAAGAGAAATTTTTAAATATCTTATATATATATATATATATATATAATAATATATATATATATATAATATATATATAATATTATATATATATATATATATATATATATATTATATTATTATATATATATATATATATAGTATATATATTAGTATATTAATGTATCGGTATCGGCCTCTTTTCTGGTATCGGTACATCCCTAATATATATATATATATAATATATATATATATATATTATATATATATATATATATATATATATTATATATAATATATATATATATATATATATATATATATATATATATATATATATATATATATATATATATTTTTATTATATAAATAATTGGAAAATATTATGTTTATAGAGATATAATATATATATATTATATTATATATATATTTATATATATATATATATATATAATATATATATATATAATACTGAATATAAAGATAAGAGGAAGCCATTACGTGCATCGAGATAGCAGAAGGTATTTCCCATTCAGAGTTTAAAATAAAATGGCAAAAAGGAAAGATGATATGAGCAGAAAAAGGCTGACTGGCGATGAAGGATAAAAATTGTTCCCCTTGAAAATATCAACAAATAATGAAAAACTTCAACTGCCGAAAATACTTTCGGAAAAAAGTGTCAGTTTTGAGAGTGAATTCAGCCTGATGAATCTCACAATCTTTTTTTTTTTTTTTTTTTTTTTTTTTCTTCTCCCTTTCCCTCTTTGCATATAATATATATATATATTATATATAATATATATATATATATATATTATATATATATATATAATATTTATATATATATATATATATATATATATATATATATATATATATATATATATATATATATATATATATATATATATTATTAAAATTTGTGTTCGATTTAATGTTTTCTTTTTTTTTTTGTTGATTAATTATTAACGCTCACAATTGAAATAATAATATGACAATGAGTAAATAAAGGAGACAGCAATATATGAATTAGATTTTATTTTCAATTAATATTTTTTAAGAGTGATTGCAGAAAAAGTAACTTAAATATTTATCTTCACATTGTAAGAAAGCCAAAAACATCGTTCCATAAAATGCACATTTTATAGTAGATTCTTTAAATGTTGGACGATGTTGGGGTAGAATAAGAATAGAATGACACGTAGGATTTCAATAACCTGCAACAAGGTTCAAACTATAATTAAGAGCCTTTCTAATGCACTTTCAATAATTACAATAACTAATAAATGTCATATTTGCAATTTAGGATTTATTTAACTTAATAAATTTAAATTATAAAATTAAGATAAAATGGCCTGAGACTAAAAAAAAGAGAGAAGAATGACAACTAACCTTTTCGTAATTTTGTATAATTCTTGTAGTAATTAGAAATTTGTTCTTTTCTATAGGGTACGAGAGAAGTGTAGCTCTTCACCTCCTTTATAAATGTTAGTGCTAGATGTTGATTGGAAATCCTGGCAAACAATGAAATTCCTTTCATGTATTGAACGCTGCAGTTTCCAAGTAGAATGTCCTCCTCGTTCGTATTTATAAAAAGGAAATAAAGATTAATAATCTTAAATTGATACGCCCTTTCAAATTATCAAATGGAATAATACACACCGATGAAAATTTAGTAGGTATAATATGAAGCTACAATTAGATTCCAATGTTATTGATAATAGGTTGAAAGGGAGTAGCATAGGGGGCTCTTTCGACAGTCAAAATTGACAACCGGATGTTGCAACCAGAAGTTGCACATGCATCATTTGTAACATTTTGAAACCGATGCTTGAGACATGCCACGTCAAGGTTAGGGTTTCTAAGGTCTATAAGATCGCTTTCGGAGGTTTTGAATCTGAGCTTGGGGCTTAGCCCCCAGAGGGAGTTTTTGGTTCCTTGAAGGTTTCAAATGATCGGTAGATCATTTATGATGGTTTCATTCGATTTGTCAATTTTTTTTACCCCCAAAGTGACGCTTCAATCATCTTTCTACGCCCTCTGGTTGACTTAACACATTAGAAAATATATCTGATATAAGTTATTAATTAATTAAAATTATAGATAATTGTACTATATGGATCGAGATCTCTGATAAACATTTGGAACTAGACGAATGCTGTTTAATGGTCGTATTTATCGTTTTTTTTTTAATTTCATGTAGTTTTCGGGATTTTAAGCGTATTATTTGATCATCAAGCTTTTTTATGGATTTCAAGCGTTTTCCTAACAACATTTGTCGTTCGGCTAATGTTGTTGAATAAGCAATTTCCACCTCAAATTTGGGGACTTAAAGACCCTATCACTGGTGATGTTACCTCGTCGGAGCCTACATTTCAAAGGGCACCAAAGTAAGTTTTGTTTACAGTTAATATGAAAATAAGTAAACAAATACTAGAACAGGGCTTAGCCCATTTATAGAATTTTTATAATGAGTCTTATTAAGAATCGGAATCGGTGTGGGAGACTGTACTGCTACGGTGCACAAATCGGATTTGGAAATAAACATATAGTATGACAAACGAGGTATCTTTCTATAAGTTTACGAACCCGTAGAACCCGATTTTGAGGGTTTGAAACTCCTAGAGGGTGTTTAAGCACCCCTGGGTGGGGTTCCAAAGATGATATTTTACTTGTATAAGCAGTGAAACGAAATTTAGAGAAATATTATAACCAGCTAACAGGAGTTGGAGAAGGGTTCAGAGTCAGAGAAAAAGTCGGAGACTGTGGTCGCTTATAAGTTTAAGCCGGTGCCGGAGTCACTGCTAATTCAGCAAATAAACATATAATAAGACATTGAAGTGTCATTTTATATGTTTAGGATCCCATATAACCCGAGATTCCAGGAGGAATCAGAAATTGTAAGACCCCACATTAGGTTGGGACCGAACCCCATAAATGGGGTTTTACTCATAAAAATGAAATTTTGATTTGAAATTCCTCTAATAACAAAGAATTACTTAGGTGATTTTTTTACAGAAGATAAACACCACCGCTCGCGGGCAGAGCCCTAATCTAGGAGGGGGTGTACTCAATTAACGCACGCATATACATATATTAATATTATCATTATTAATATTATTATTAAAAAGCTAAACACTATATTTCAAACACAAATTCACTATATTTCACTATCAATCACTACTAATTTTATTTTATATTAATATTATTACCATTATTAATATTATACTATACCATTATTATTATTATTATTATTATTATTATTATTATTATTATTATTATTATTATTATTATTATTATTATTATTATTATTATTATTATTATTACAAAAAAACACTATATTTCACTATTAGTCACCATTCACTATACTTTTTATCATTATCATTGACTTCAATATTATCACTATCACTATTAACACTACTACTATCATTATTATCATATATTATATATATAATATAATATAATATTTTTTATATATAAAAAAATGGGTAATATTATGATTTTTCCGTTATAAGAATTGTTTGAAATCTTGTATTTATATGTATTATATTTATAATAAAAAATCATAATTATTAATCAATATAATATATTTTGCCTTTTCCAACATTGCACGGGAAGTAAAGGTTGACAGTTGATGTGGTTTTCTTCTTTGGACAAAGATCAAGAAGTGTCGAAAATCAAATTCTAGTTCAAATCCGTGTTAGATCTCTAGAAAAGCTCTCCTCCTTGAATAGGGCAATGCCGTGAGGTGTGAACTTAAAAAAAAAAAAAAAAAAAAAAAAAAAAAAAAAAAAAAAAAAAAAAGTTGGGGTGGTTTTTTTTTTTGGAAAAAAAAAAAAAAAGCGGAAAAAAAAAAATTTTAAAAGTAGTTTAAGGAGATTTTGTTCATCATATGATCAGATGACCAAGTAGATTCTAAAATTTATAAAAAAAGAACAAATATCGAATGTAACGTCGCTCCACACCCAATTATTATTTATTTATTAATTTAAATCTCTACTTGATTAAAATCCATATTTGTAAACTTTATACATGTAAATTATTTTTCGCGTTTTTCTTCTTAAAATTTTTTTGAATTCCTTGAACTAACGGTTCTAGCATTCCAAATCTCTCAAAAGTGACAGCAACACTCTCCGGCAAATGCACCAGGGGGAGATGGAGATATGGATCCCATAAAGAAGCTCTTTTGCTTGTCCATTCCTTTCCAATCTCTTCTCTTTCCTTCTCTTTTCAATCCATCTTGCTTCGACGACTTCCAGATTATTATTATTATTATTATTATTATTATTATTATTATTATTATTATTATTATTATTATTATTATTATTATTATTATTATTATTATTATTATTATTATTATTATTATTATTATTATTATTATTATTATTATTTGATTACTATAGTAGGCAAGTGTTGCACAATTTATGAAGTCTATTAGTTTGTTAGGTATAACTAAATCTTACTTATAGCTCTCTAGCAAATTTTCTTCCTACCTATCTTTTTTAATACACTGTATATCATAGCCTAACCAAACGTAACCAAAATAAATAAAATAACCTAACCCACATACACACACATGTACATAGCTTGTTAATTATAATGACTCTTTACTTATTCCTCTCTCTCAATCTTTCGTTCTACCTTGTCTTACTTTGCCTAACCAATACTAACCTAACCTAGCATAATAACATAACACACATAGCTTGTTAATTATAATCACTCTTACCTTCACTCTCTATCTTTCATTTTCTATCTTTCTCATCCCTAACACAGAATAACATACCTTAACCTATCGCAACCTTACTGTTCACATGACTGTTTTCTCTATAACGTTATAATCTGTAGCTCCCGTTCTAAACGTTGAAGGTTAACATTTGTATTTTAATATATTTTCTATTGATAGCTGAAACATTTATACTTTCACATTTAATATTCAAATCTCGATTTCTTCTGGTAAACGTTAACTATTATATTTTATTTTGTAATCTGAAACATTTATTATTTTTATTATTATTATTATTATTATTATTATTATTATTATTATTATTATTATTATTATTATTATTATTATTATTATTATTATTATTATTATTATTATTATTTCATAACTTTTATTTTACATTTATATTTCGCTTGCTAAGTTTTTATGATTTTATTATTTTTATTTTGCATATACTGTTTTGTTTTAAGTCTTTATAATAGCATAAGATTTATTTTACATTCGTATTTTGTTTGTTAAGTTTTTATTATTTTATAAGTTTTGTTTTGCATTTTCATTTTGTTTAAAATTTTTGTTTTAAAAAATTTGTTTATTTATTTATTTTAAAATGTTTATTAAATTTAAAACTTTTATTTATTTGTTTAAATTTATTTATTTATATTTTTTTAGACATTTTGTTTTTACTAAAATTTTTATTCATTTTATGTTATAAACGTAAAAAAGGTGTTTTATTAGTCCTAGAGTAGTAAAGCAGTAAATCACTTAAATAAGCAACCTACGCCACCCCTCGTCCACGGTCGTGATTATTGCTTTATGTCATATTTTAACGCATTTTATATAACATAAAAAAAAATAAGTGTTTGGATGGAAATTAAAAAAAATCATTTTCAATAAATCAGAAATTAAAAACACCCCACTCATTCATGATTTACTCATTAATTGATTAAAGTCATATTAGTACTTCATTTTGTGTTATAAACCATAGCTAATTTAAACGTAACAAAGAAAATAATTTCTTTTAGCGAAGAAATTAAATAAGTTTTTATTTTAACACATAAATTTGTATATTTGTTTAACACTTAATCATTGCTTTACTTTACGTTTCTACACATTTACATATAGATATACATATTTTGGGAAGAGACTTTAAAATTTGATAACTTTTAAAATCATTACGCAATAGTATTGTCTAACACTTTCCAAAAAATAACAATGCAAAGCTTGAAATTCTTTTGAGCTTATCACATCTTCAGAAATTTTCTGGATTTTGATTTCCAATTTCACAATATCCTCTATAGCTGTATGTCTGCTTAGAAAAAGTACGTTAGCTGCACAAAGGTTCAACGTCAACTAAATAAGGTACAAAGAAATTAATTTCATGAAGCTGTAGACTATGACGTTATTGCATAACAAAACATGAAACGCTTTTAAGCTTATCACATTTTAAGCTCCTCCCACATTCAGAAAAAACAATACAAAGCAAGAAATACTTTTAGGCTTACCACATTTTAAGTTCCATCCACTTTCATAGCATGACGCAATACCTTTAATTCTTGTTTGACACACATATATACACACACACACACACACACACACACATATATATATATAATATATATAATATTACTATATATATATATATATATATATATATAATATATATATATATATATATATATATACTATATATATAACATATATAACATATATCTCATTTATGTTCAAATCCTATTTGAACATATGCATATAAAAATGTATATGTTCACATCCAAACATGTTACTTTTATAAATCTAGAGATTGAATTATAGGATATGGTGACATCTGGCAACAGCACATATTTTCACTATACTATCTAACAAAACCTAACAAAATTTAACCTTGTTCAACACAATTCTACAAAACTTAACCTTATATGCTTTTCTTATCATACATTTAACATGCCAATGCTAATTTAACATTAACACAGTAATATCTAACAAATCCTAACAAATTTTATTTTGCCCTAACCAATTTAACTTATGGAACCACGAATAAATGCTGACATACAAAATTTTAACATATCAATATCTGCTAACATAACAATATTTATCAATAATTTACATAACCTACCCTATCTAACCTACTAAACTATGAATATTTGCTAACATTAGGGAAGCTTCCAACCTATTAATGTAAACTACCCTAACATTACCAAACAAATTTTAACATAACCCTACTTTTTCTACAATATCTTTCCTCCTTCTTAAAGATTTTATTCAGATAATGAAATTTACTTGTGGCATGATACTTTTATTGATTGTTATCTGTCATCAACTCTGCTTTTATTGCTTCTCATTTATACCACAATTCTTGTCTCCTCTAGAACGGTAGTAGTGCTATAAGTCAAAGGGAGAGATTTAAAAATCTTACGGAAATCTCACTCCTATAAAAACAATATTAGTAATCTATCGTGAACTTAATAATTAAGTCTATTGCGCAAGGAAACCTTGTAATTATCTGAAAATATTAAAATGTTTTATTTATAAATTTAAAATATTTAGTTTCTGAATTATTGAATTGATGTAAAAGGCGAGATGCATATTAAAAGTAATATCTTAGATTTAAATAATTATATAACCCGCAACGTAGCTTAATTGTGATCTATCATTTTTCGTACGTTATCATTACGTATTTTCATTCATCAAAATGTTCTGTATATATAAGATTTTGCATAAATTAGCAAGTAATCTGTAAATAAATATAAATAGTTAACCCTATCTCTCATATTCATTTTTAATTGTTAATTTACTTAAATTTTTTATGTATAATATATAAAGTCGGTTAGTTCATTCAATTCGTGTATGGTTGATGGGAAAAGTTTAGATCGTCCATTGAGGTAGCAGATGCAGTTTTCATTTGGTGAGACTGTAAATTCGTCGGATCCTTTCTTAACGAACATGGACTTTAAGTAAAGTCTGGTAGGCTCAAAGATTCATTCATGTCAATGATTTCGATCAAATAAGTTTTATTTTGTTCCTTATTTTCCTATAATTTTAGGGTTCTTATCATAATTATTATTATTTATTAGATATATTCCGAGTGTACTATAAATATAGGGAATATAGCGTAGGGTCCCGGACGCCTCACCACAGTTACACTCTGACACTCACTCCCTATTACATACGCAATTTTATTTCTTCCTAACAGGGACATGACAAATTCAAATAATGGCCGCTTATTGAGGAGAAATTTAAGGAAATCGCGTATCGAATAGTAGATAAAAATTATATCGAATATACACAGAACATGCACACTCTGCACCTGAGCTGACAGTTCTCCCTATACTAATAAATTAACAATTTTCTTATATACTGAAATAAAGATTTCTACTAATTGAGTACATTTATTTACAGGATTTTTCTTTTATTCCTGCTTTATATTTATTTCCATCTTTTTCTATTTGCCGAAATTCCGGAATATTGATAATACTCATAAGAATCGTTGAAACAGTTCTCAGTTTGTTGATTGAAGGTTTTCTTTTTATTGGTTTTCCTTGTTGATTTTTTTTATTGGTTATTAGTGATGAAATCGTATTTTGTACAGCTCTAGGAATACAATTATACTAATTTGTAAAAGGGCTCAGTATATAATAGAGTTAGAACTAATGAAGATAATCTGAAGCTGTTTCCCGACCAAACTAGTCAACAGGATGTTATCACGGCAGTACAGAAGAGTTATAGTACATACCTTCCTAAAAAATGAACTATGTAATCGCTATAGTATTTACTATCTTCCAACTGAAATCAAAAACCAAAATGTAATATGAGATGCTACATTAAACTTGATGTTACTGTCTAGTTTTGCTTTCTCTTTATATAGTGTCGTTCGCCCATCTATGAAGTAAACTCACACATCTTGGGTGATTCCAAGCGCATAGTTCTCCTTGAAAAAGTGGCCTAGAGGTTTTCTTTTTATTAACTCACATGCCCTCACTTACCCTCTTCAGTCTCTCTCTCTGCCTGTTAAATTGTTGCATCACTCTCATTATACTATCGCTATTACAATGGACAATGATCTTCTGAACTCTTCAGTCACATACATACTACGTTGAGAAGAGCTTGAATAACGCGACTTTCTACACAGTCTCAACCTTTCTCTACTCAACTCTCTGACTCCAGATTTAATCGTTATGCACAATCTTATATGTAATCAACTTTTAAAATCTGAATCACTCTCCATTTATCTATTTTTCTAACTACCTTTGATTTGCACACTTTCAAATGTCTGGTATCGGGGTAGGCCTACATTTAAATTAAATTGCCTCTGACTTGGGAATTTTCCTATAAACTCTGGTGGAACTTGGTCGGCCGCCGGCTTTTGCCTACCAAGAAGACATTATATATATATATATATATATATATATATATATATATATATATATATATATATAATATTATATATATTATATATAATATATATAATATATATATATAACGTCGTGCGTTGGTGCCCTATCTCTTTTCTATAGGTATTACAACGGCAGGTGCTCGAGAGAATTAATCTCTCGCATTCCTCCACACTGCGTCGCCCTCGTAACACAAGAGGTGCCTTGTTCTCTCATTGAAAATGGCTTGAATATTGGAGACTCAAGGATCATCTCGGTCGGTGGCACGCTTACTTCTAACAGATCGTTTTGTGGAGCTCCTTGCCTTCTTTTATTTTCCCCACAATATTTAATCTTTCCTCTATTTAAGTCCGCGTCTGTGCCCCACCTGAAGGGAATTGCGTTAGGCAAGGGACAGGGAGGGTTTACTTTCCATTTACTTTAATTTTTGTTTTTCTTTATGTAATTTTTTTTTTGGTTTATTTTTTTTTTTTTTTTTTGCCCCCTCCTTTTGAAACGGCATTTATTTGCAAGTGAGTGGTGGTATCATGTAAAAAATAAAAATAAATAAATATATATATATAAATTTAATTCAAGTTAAAGATAATTAAATTTTATTTATTAAATTTAAGGTTTAAATTATGTATTTAATATAATATATATATCATAGTACAAAAAAAAAAATTATATATATATATATATATATATATATAATATATAATATATATATATATATATATATATAATATATATATATATATATATATATATATATATATATATATATATATATATATATATATATATATATATATATTATATTTATAAATGTGTTTATTCACCATCAGGAAGTAAAAACGCAGTTCAATACAAAATTTATTTGAACATATTAGAAATACGAATAGGTTCGAAATATATATAACAAAATATAAGAATACAAGAACTAAAACTAAAGAATACAAATATAATATAATTATACATAAAATGAAATATTCTCAATAAATGTTATTTGGTCGTAACTCTTTTATTATCCTTAAAAGTTATTTACTTTGAAAACTCATTATGTTATTTTACATTCATACTACATTTACACCAGCTACTTTATAACAATTTTAACTTGACTGATCTTCAATACCAATGAATAAGGATTTTTCGGAAGAAATGGGATATGGTGGCTTTCTTTGATTGTTAGGACTACTTCTCTTACTATTTGGGGCTACTTTAGGACTTTCAATTGCTTGGATTCTACCTCAATATAATTTTCTTCTTTGTGGAAACCATTAGATTTTGAATCAATAGATGTTTCTTTATTTTCTTTTGTAGCTTCCTCATGTTGCAGAAGTTCAATCCTGTACTTTACCTTATTTTTTTTGCTTAGACAAAGTCAGCATTTGTGGCGTTTATATCTTCTTTGAGTTGCCTGAAGTTCAATCTTAAATCTTCACCTTATTTTTTTTAAGGTAGGGAAAGTCAGTATTTATAGCTTTAGTAGATTCTTTGAGTTTCTGCAATAGATTATATTTGCTTGCAGTATATACTTATTTTGTTTCTTGTTCTTTGCTCAAATATTGGCTTTCTTTTGCCTTTTCTCTATTTGCAAGCTTTGAATAATGCCACTTCTTGCAATCTGATTTGCTAAGCAGATTTTCTTTCTGATTTCAGATTTTTTGCTCTTTTTTTAATTTTATTTTATGTCAGTGAGAGACAAATTTTCTAACCATAGTGTATGATTGCAAATAGTTTTCCTTTTTCAATATATTTTTTCAAAATGTATTGTTACATTTCCCTCTTGCTAAGGATATTAAGGGGTCTTATTAATCTTAGTTTGTAATTCTCCTTTTTCAGTCCTGCACCTTTTCTCAACAAAATCAATTTTGTAATTGGTCTTTTTAAGACTGTTGTACTTAAAGAATTTTTGTCTTTGTTTACTTTTACATTTACTACTCTTACTCTATATGAATCATTTTCATACACCTTTAAAATTCTTCCTAAATTTCATATGTTTCTTGATTTCATGTCATATATTAAAAATAACTAGATCCCCTTCTTTGTGCAATTCTCTTTCTGGCATCCATTTACTTCTTTTTTGCAGTAAAGGCAAATATTCTCTAATCCATCTTTTCCAAAATAAATCTGCAAGATATTGAACTTGTTTCCATCTTCTATAAAAGTAACAATCTTTTTCCTGGAATAATCGTGGAAGGAATGTTATGTTGCCTTAAGAGTTAGTAGATGATTAGGTGTCAAAGCTTCTGAGTTTTTTTTTAAGTCATTGGTAACTTCTATAATTGGGCGATTATTTATGATGAACTCAATTTCACAAATTAAGTATTCAAATTGTCATCTGTCTACCTTATTGCCTGTTCTGAGAGTGAAGCTTGTAATATATTTCTCGCGTTTCTAATGTGTCTTTCAAAATGACCTCCTTCGTGAGAAGCATGAGGTGGTTGGAATATCCACTGTTTCTTTTTGCTCTAACATTTTGTTTACTTGCTTGTTATTCCAATTTGAAATTTGCTCTCTTAATTCTTTATTTGCTTTTACAAAATTGGTTCCGTTATTTGATTGGATCAATTTCACATTAACTATGAGGCTTATAAACCTTCTAAGAGCTTTGATAAATGCATCAGTGTCTAATGAATATAGCATTTCTAAATGTATTGCTCTACTACTTAAACTTGAAAATATTAATCCATTCCTTTTCTCTCTCACTTTTCCTCTCCCTCTTACAATAAAAATGAACCAAATGCATCTACTCCGATATTTGTAATAGGAGAGATGTCACTTTCTAATCTATCACTTGGCAAATCTCCCATCAGTTGTTCACTTGGTCTTCCATGAAGCTTTTTACAAATTGTGTATTCTTTATGAATTTTCTTAATAATTCAATTTGCTCCAATAATTTAATATTTTCTCTCAATACATTTAAAACTGTTTGTTTCTCCAAATGTCCATTAACTCAATGAAAATTACTTATAATAAGTGCTTTAACATGATGTTTGTTTGGCAAAATGATTGGATGTTTAAACTCATATAGTACACTAAAGTTTTTATTCTTCTCGCATATTCTTATGATTCCTTCATTGTCTAAAAATGGTAGGAGTTGTGATAAAACATTTTTTGGTAAAGTCTCTTTCTTTTTTATTTTGTATGTCATGGCATGGAACTCATTATTTTGAACATATTTATATATAGACTTTTCTGCATCCTTTAACTTTGTGATTGTCAAATGACCTTTGTTTCACTCCTTCTTATGAAAACCTTTTTTAACACTTAAAATCCAAGCTACTTCACCTTACTTATGGTGCTGAAGTTCAATCCTGTACTTTACCTTATTTTCTTTAGCTTAGGCAAAGTCAGTATTTGTGGATTTATATCTTCTTTTATATCTTCTTCATTCAATCCTGTATCTTCACCTTATTTTCATCAGCGTAGGGTAAATCAGTATTTATAGCTTGAGTAGATTCTTTGAGTTTCTGCAATAGCTTATATTTGCTTGCAGTATCTTCTATCTTCTTTATTTTTCATTTTCTGCTCAAATATTGGCTTTTTCAAGACTTTTCTCTATTTGCAAGCCCTGAGTAATGCCAGTCCCTGGAATCTGATTTGCTAAGCAGATTTTGTTTCTAATATTAATTTTTTGCTCTTCCACTTTAACTTTATTTTCTTCAGTAATAGGCAAATTCTCTAACCATACTGTATGAGTGCAAAGAATTTTCTTTTTTCAATATAATTTTTCAATATATATATATATATAATAATAATATATATATATATATATATATGTATATGTATGTATATATAATAACTATAATATAATATAATAATAATAATAATAATATGTATAATATATATATATATATGTAATAATAATAATAATATGTAATAATAATAATAATATGTAATAATATATATGCACATATAATAATAATATGCACGTATGTATATATATACATAGATAGAATATATATATAAATATATATATATATATATATATATATATATATATATATATATATATATATATATATATATATATATAATATATATATATTGAACATGTTTATCATGAAATTATGGAAATACGTCTTGGATTCATATGTGCCGGCTCAGTTCTCTGGAGCTTACTAAAGGATGTCTGCAATATACCCAAGAGTGTGGATCAGTCCTATACGATCCTAAAGAAGACTATTGTCAATTCTTTAGGAATACGAGACTTTCAGTTTCTTGAATAAACCTGAAACAAGTACCGTATATATATATATATATATATATATATATATATATATATATATATATATATATATATATATATATATATATACTATATATATATATATATATATATATGTATATATAATATATATATATTTATGATTTATATATATATATATATATATATATATATATATATATATATATATATATATATATATATATATATATATATATATATATATATATATATATATATATATATATATATATATATATATATATATATATATAGTAATTAAGAACTATTGTGGGAAGGTAAAGAAAATTGCCTCCTCAGGGGTTGAAAAGCATGTTCCGACAATAGTTCTTTATTTACTATACAAATTTAAACTGCGATCTATTGCAGTATTTACATTTATATATATATATATATATATATATATATATATATATATATATATATATATATATATATATATATATATATATATATATATATATATATATATATATATATATATATATATATATAAATCATCATCATCATTACCCAAATCTTCCCAAGACTGTGGGGTAAGGTGCGACACATACACTGGAAACAGAAAAGTGGTAGAAGAATAAAACGCAAGTCGAAAAGGAAGCCCAGTCTTACTGCCCTCTTTACACCCTTTAGTGAGAACTCGCTGCAGTCATAAAAATCCACCCTAAAGGCACCACATGTGGAGTTTTCAAACTTGAATCTTTGGTTTTGCATTTGTTTTCCTCATAAGCGAATGCACGTCTACACACATTCTACCCCATGCGTGTATGGGTCATTTTTGGTAAAGCTTTGCTCATTTGCTTGGTATGCCAAATACACAGATCTTTTCCATCGTTTGTGAAAAAGATTTGTGTTTTCAAACAGAAAATGAGCAAAGCTAAAAATGACCATGCACACATGGGGTGTTTGTCAAAGAGTTCGACGAACTCTGCATGTGTAGAGCCGACTTTAAGCTTCACGGGACCGCGAAGGACCTTTACTCTAGTATCTAGTAAATGTAGGGTTCATTCCTTGACCCAGGTGAGCTGCAACCATACCTCCTCACAAAACCTCACCTTTCACTCCTATTATGCACTATTCTTCTCGCCACTGCTAAACTCACATTCCTCTCCTCCAGGCATTCCTTTACTGACTCAGTCAAAATTTTCATAGGTCTCCCAACCAGTCGATTCCCAGCACACTCACCACCATACATCCTCCATCCTTTCCACATGATTAAAACATCTCAATGTACTTTCACTTATTCTCTTATTTACTCTTTTCTTTACACCACACAACTCCCTAATGCGTTCATTTTTCATTTTATCAATGCTTCTCACATCTAACACGCCCATAAGATTGTCCATCTGAACACATTATACTTTAGATCTATACCTCCTATTCCAAACCATAGTTTCACTATAATACATTAATACAGGTAACAACATACACACATGTAAAACCATATTGCACTCAAGACTTAGTCCTTTTACATTCACCAAGGATTTAATTGTTCCAGCCACCTTCCTACCATTCACAACTTTCATACTACACTTTGCAACATCCGTTCCCTTTTCATCCAACATATATACTAAATATTTAAACTCGGACACTTGTTCCAGTTGTTTACCATCCAACATAGCTTCACACCGAGGACTGTCCTCACTCACAACCATAACCTTACTCTTATCTACGTTTACTTTCAAACCCTTCCTTTTACGCACCCTGACAAATCTCTTTACCAATCCTCTCAAACTCTCTTCATTTTCGCCACACAAAACCAAATCATCCGCATATAATAGGTAGGGCACCCTTCACTCTCTTCCATTCTCTATCATTCTAACACATTCCCTGCCCACCAACCTCAAATTCTTTCATAACCCTATTCATATACAAATTGAATAACCAAGGGGACATAACACATCCCTGCCTCACTCCGCTATTAATATTAAACCAATCACTTTCAACTCTATATATATATAAATTACACGTGCTATACTTTCATCGTGCATACTTTTGATTCCATTCAGAAACCTACCATCAACACCATATATCACTAACACCTACCATAGAGCTTCCATATTAATCCTATCATGTGCCTGTAGTAAATCCATTAAACTTAAATACAATCTAATCTTCTTCTGTCTCATTTTCTCACTCATTTGTTTCAATGTAAAGATTTGATCCACACATACTCTACCACTTCTAAACGAACTTTGTTGTTCATCAATCAGTCCCTCAGTCACTCGACGCACTCTTTCGACCAAAATACCAACATATATCTTCTCTACAACACTCAACAAACTAATTCCCCTATAATTGCTACAGTTACCCTTATATAAGGGTACTATTACTGCTTTCCTCCTATCCCTCGGAACTATACCCTCCATAAAAGCTTTGTTACGCAACTTCCAAATCCACTCAAGCACCTTCTCACCTCTCTTCTTGATCATTTCACCAGTAATTTCACCTATACCTGCAGATTTACCATTCTTCAACTTTCTCACTCTACCCATTACTTCCCCCTTAATAATGACCTCATCCCCAAAAAGCTACTTCTTCTTGCACCTTCAAACCCACACACATTCACTATCACCTCTTCATTAATGCCAATGTTGTGCAGATTTTTGAAGTGTTTGAACCACACTCTCCTCACATCCATTTCATCAGTTACGAAAGCACCATCCCTATTTATTATACTAAGCAGATTCCCCTTTTTCATCCTTAACCTTTCGCTTCCTTCCAGAAGAGCTTCCTATTCCCTTGTAAGCCCTCATTCATCCTCCTTACAAACTGTTCATTTACCTCTTTTTTCCTGCTACGTATCCATCTTTTAGTATTCTTTTTTTCCTCCTTATATAATTCCAAACATCTTTCTTTTGAAACCTCATCAATCAACCACCCTCCTTTTTTACTTTTAACCGCTTGCATCACCTCCTCATTCCACCATCCACTGTTAACATTCTTACTAACTACTTTAGCACATACACATATTTCTTAACTATTAACAACCGCTTCCTTCATTTACTTCCAAACTTGTTTACTTGCAACATGTTCACATTCAACTAATTTATTTGCAAGCTCTCTTAAATACTTATCCTTATTACCTTGTTCACTTAACTTCTCACTCTTAATTCCACCCATTTCCTTCCTTATCACCTTCCTCTCGATCCAAACAGCCACTATCTTAATTTTACATTAAACAACAAAATGATCCCATTCCTAACCCTCTCACTGATTTAACATCCAGCACATACTTCAATATCTCCTTCTTCATCAACACAAAATCAATCATACTTTTCACTTCGATACCATCTCTACCTACACCAACTCTAGTATACGTCTGGATATTCTTGTGTTTAAAGAAAGTATTACTTACACACATATCTCTCTCCTCACAGAAATCAATCACCTTCCCACCATTTTCCTTTTCTCCCGACACCACAAAGCCACCAGTTACATCATTCTGTTTTTGATCACCTATCCAACCATTTAGGTTACAAAACACAATCAATCTAAGGCTCCTACTCGTCCCATCCAAAACATCATTCACATTATCCCAGAAAATCGTACTCTTTTCAACATTACCTTCAGATGGATCATATGTCACAACCAAACATACCTTGACCTTTTCAAAATTAAATTTAACCATTAGAATTCTAGTACTCACAGAAACAAAATCTAGCATAGCTCTGTACCACAGGTCACTCATCAGAATTGCAACTCATCTCCCCCTCTCATTACTTTCCAAACCAGCACATACACATTTCACACCGCACCACTCATTTTCACAGTTTCCTTTCATCTTGGTTTCAGTCACAGCGAGCAAATCAAATTTACCCCTTCTAAATACATCCATTACCTCTCTCTCTTCTCCTCAACATTTATTCCTCTTACATTCGATGTACCCAAACGATTCATCATTTTCGTCGAAAGATAGAAGATCGCTTACCGCGATCACGACTTTCTCCGAGGAATGCATTAGCATTCCAGGCAAAAGATAAGTGGTAGTAGGCAGCCATCTCAACTACCACTGTCCTTTTAGTCGCTTTCTACGACACGCAGAACATACACTGTTGGCAATTCTTTCTCCCCAACTCATAGGAATAAAAGGGATAGAGATGTATGTAAGATGTTGTTTAGAAAAAGGGTGTGAATATAAGTATGTGTATATGGTATGTGGATAAAAGGTGGTGTCTGTAAGATGTTATCTAAAGGATGAGTGTGGATGTAAAGGCATAAGAGAAAGGCGAACCATTAGGCATTGGGGTGTCATTGGAGACCCTACACACCACAAGCCAAAATGGGTGGTACTATATATATATATATATATATATATATATATATATATATATATATATATATATATATATATATATATATATATATATATATATATATATATATATATATATATATATAATAATATATATGTGGTGTGTGTGTAATAATAATATATGTAATAATATGTAATAATATTAATAATAATAATAATAATATATATCTATAATAATATGTAATAATATATATATATATACTATATATATAATAATAATAATAATAATAATAATAATAATAATTTACATATATTATAATAATAATTATCGGTAATATAATAATAATATGTAATAATAATAATAATAATAATAATAATAATAATAATATGTATATATATAATAATATAATATATATATATATAATAATAATAATAATAATAATAATA
>JABUQX010001034.1:25000-30599 GCA_015478945.1 Trachelipus rathkii
TGATACATATAGAGTTCCTAGAAAAGGGCTCAGCCCGAAAGTGGTGGTAATCTTAAATAAAAAAATTTGAAGAGCCTCAGTCACAGGGTAAAATTCAAGACTCGGATAAATGCGGGAACGAACATCATCGTTGCGCACATATGTTCAAGGACGACCTTCGGCAATTGAGTATAGAGACAATAAAGGGAAGGAAACAGGGTTTGCTGTGAGGGACTCAAGCGCCACAGGCTTCTGTGTCAAGAACAAGAAGAGGTCTAGATGAGAGGAGGTGGTGTAGAAATTATAAAAAAGGCCGTAAATGTTGCAGTAATTAATGAAAAATGAAGACCTTGCACCCGAGCACGTCAGCGGTTAAGTTTGAGTTGCACCAACCCCATCATAAGAGGCTAACAACTCACAAATTGTGATTGAGAAAAAGTGGACAACGGGAATTGTTTGAATCCCGCCCCCCACCCCCCCAAAAGCATCTCGTGGATTATGGTTCGTAATTATTATTATAATTTAAAAAGATCGAGTCTGTGTTTGTAGGTCTGTGGGAGATTTGTGAAGAAGGGTGAGGTTAGCGTGAGTTAGAACGATCCAGTGTAGTTGAGAGTATGCTAGAAATACTCTCTGAGATGGTGAAACGTGAAAAGGAAAAAGCAGAGGGCATCGGAATGCAAAGGGATGTAACAGCCAAACTTAACACTCTGTGGGTAATACCCAATGGGGTTACTTACATCGCCTCGGTTCGGACGTTGTTATATATATATATATATATATATATATATATATATATATATATATATATATATATATATATATATATATATATATATATATATATATATATATTGATACTGTTTATCTGTATTTATATGTATAAATACATTTTTAATTATTTAACATTTTTATTATATATTCATTAAAGCTACATTGTGTGTTTTAGATTCCCTTTCGAGGAAGTTGATTAATCTGTATAATTTAGACAAGATAAAAGAGAAAGTCATAAAAGAGAAAGTCATAAATTTGTTCGTCTCCAAAATAAGATCAAAACCGAGTTGAAGGAAACTCCTCAAACAATGAAAGGCCAAAAATATTTTATCTAATTAAATTATGTAAACAAAGAGGCGTATAATTATAAAGATAGATAATTACATTTCCTTTATATATATATATATATATATATATATATATATATATATATATATATATATATATATTCTAAATGTTTGTCTGCATATATATAAATATATAAATATATTTATAATACTATATATATATAGATAAATGTATTTTTATATATATATATATATATATATATGTATATATATATATATATATATATATATATATATATATATATATATATATATATATATATATATATATATATATATATATATATATATATATATATATATATATATATATATGTATATATATATTCTTCTCACCATCCATCCTGTTAGGTAGATCCTGTCAAGTGTTGCTCCTCCAGAAATCCCTCCAGGCATCCCGGTCTTCGAATAGTGCTGATCTTTCCACATTCTCCATCGTTTCTCCCCTCGACACAATCGCCTCTTCCACAGCATCCTTCCATCTTTTTCTCGGTCTTCCCACTGGTCTCGCTCCCATAGGTCTCCAATTAAGTAATCTTCGGGGTATCTCCAGTCTTCCATTATCCGCACATGCCCAGACCATCTCAGCTGGTTTCTCTTATTCAATTATTGGGCGGACTCCTAGCTCTTCTCTTATTGCTTCACTCCTAACTCTGTCCCTCAACGTTACTCCTCTTATTAATCTCAACACTCGCATTTCCGCAGCTTCTATTTTACTCTTCTGTATCGTATTAAGTACCCAACATTCCGACCCGTATAGTAATATTGGTCGTAGGATGGTTGTATATATTGTCACTTTTACCTCTACTGGCACTCCTCTCTGCATCATCAATGGGTACAACATTCCCACATTCTTTGAATATTTTGTTATTCTTTCCCTCAGTTCTGAATCTATCCATCCTTTCTCATCGAATATTACTCCTAGATATTTGAATCTGCTGGTCTGTTTTAACTGTGTACCTTCCATCCATATCTCCGCGTGTTCTCCCTGTCTCGATATCGTCATTATCTCCGTCTTCTCCCTGTTTATTTTCATTCCCCACTCCATCATAACTTCATTCCAAGAATTCACAGCAGCTTGTAGTTCGTGTTGTTCCTTTGTCACCACAGCCGCGTCGTCAGCGTATACAAAGGTGTATTCCCTATCCTCTCTTACACATATCCTCTTCAAGCAGTTGTCCAGATATAAAGCAAAAAGTAAAGGGGACAGCACACTGCCCTGCCTTACTCCAGTCTTCGTTTCAAACCATTTCTCCTTTCCCATCTCCGTTCTAACCGTGTTTATGGGGTTTTCATACATATTCCTTATTATCCTTATCAGCTTCTTATTTATTCCATATGCAGGGTCTTCCATCACTATCCACAATCTCTCTCTTTGTATTCTATCAAAAGCTTTCTCTAGATCTATAAATGCGATATATGCTACCTTATTCCATTCTATGCTCTTCTCCACTATCATTTTTAAAGAGAATATCAAGTCAATTACACTTCTATTTGGCCTGAATCCGTGTTGCCACTCTCCAATCTTTCCCTCTAATTCTCTCCGGAGTCTTTTCTCTATTATCCTCTCGTATATTTTATATGAAACATTTGTAAATATATTACACTCTCTCCTATCTCCTTTTTATGTATTTGACATATCACTGTTTTTCTCTAATATATATATATATATATATATATATATATATATATATATATATATATATATATATATATATATATATATATATATATATATATATATATATATATATATATATATATATATATATATATATATATATATATATATATATATATATATATATATATATAATATATATATATATATATATATATATATATATATATATATATATATACATATGTAAAAAAGCAAGTGTCTCATTTATATAAAATATATATATATATATATATATATATATATATATATATATATATATATATATATATATATATATATATATATATATAAATATATATATATATATATATATATATATATATATATATATATATATATATATATATATATATATATATATATATATATATATATATATATATATATATATATATATATATATATATATATATATATGTGCGACATTTTTTAATTGTCCTTTATAACGAAAAAAAATTGCACCAAAAATAAAACGTTTTAAAGTTTTTTTTCGGAAAACTTTATTTTTGTCGGAATTTGATGGAAAAGCACCACTAAAATGATCTTACTCAATCATTTAAAAATTTGCGATAAAATTTAAAATCGGTTCTGAAGAAAAAAGTTTTCTCATTCATGATTAAAATGTTTCTTCAACCATCATGAAGAAATATACAAAAAAAAAAAAAAAAAAACACACACACACACACACACACACATGTCACAAAGCCCTGCAATTTTGACATAAATAGGAAATAATGAAAATTATACAAAAATATAGAACGAAAGTTATACCAAAAAAAAAAAAAGTTTTAAAGAAAAGATTTTTATATATATATATATATATATATATATATATATATATATATATATATATATATATATAACATATATATATATATATATATATATATATATATATTTATAAATATATGTATAAATATATATATATATATATATATATATATATATATATATATATATATATATATATATATATATATATATATATATATATATATATATATTATATATATATAAAACGTTTTTTTAACCTTTTTTTGTTTAACTTTTGTTCTATATTTTTTGAATTATTTTCATTATTTCGATTTATGGCAAAGCAATATATACTATATATATATATATATAATATATATGTATATATGTATATGTATATATGTATATATTTTTAATATATATATAAATATATATATATATATATATATATATAATAATAATATAATAATAATATATAATAATAATAATAATAATATATAATATATATACATAAATATATATATATATATATATATATATATATATATAATATATATATAATAACTTAATAATAATAATAATAATAATAATAATAACATATATATATATATATATATGTATAATATAATATATATATATATAAATAATTTATATATATATAATAATATATATATATATATAATAATAACAATAATATATAAATATATATATATATATATATAATATAATAATATAAATATATATATATATATATAGTATGTATATAATAATATAATATATATATATATATATATATATATATATATATAACATATATATACATATATATATATATATATATATATATATATATATATATATATATATATATATATATATATATATATATATATATATATATATATATATATATATATATATATATATATATATATATATAAACTTACCTAGAGACCGTGATTTATTCGCTAACGCTGAATCTGTACCTAAATCTTTGCCTAATATTGTCTTACTTCTGTCTAAGACAAAATTATTTTTGAGTACTTTAACAGTTATTAGAATATCAATTGCTCATGACAAAAGCAATTGACTCTAATAAATAATGAAACGATATGATGTGTTTGTTTTAATTTTTCTGTCTTTCAAAACCAATCAATTTTCTTTCTTTAGCCCCTTCCTGAAACTTGTTTTAATGATTGTTCCCTTAAATTGATAAGTTTCATATATTAATCAATTATATATTAATGAATGTGAAGCAATATCAAGTTTAGTAACAGATAGACTAACAAATCAGAGGTAAGTTATCGAAGAATGGCTTACACAAAAGAGGCAAAACAATGAGAATGTAATAAAGGCTTGGAAAGAGAAAAAAAAGTTAATTGTTCGAATAATAAATATTCGAATTGATAATTCGTACTTTAAAATTTGTTCTGATTCAGTGACTCAAATAATTATTATAGATCGTGCGTGAAACTGACGAAACGTTGTTGAATTTAATAAAAATTTTGCCTTAATTAAATCAATCAATTAAATCGTATTAGAAACAGTCAGTCATGCATTCAGAATTAGGTTTCGGCAATAATAATAATAATAATAATAATAATAATAATAATAATAATAATAATAATAATAATAATAATAATAATAATAATAATAATAATAATAATAATAATAATAATAATAATAATCCATATAAACTATAATAATAATAATAACTAAAAAGATTAATAATATTGATTCGAGATATTAGGCAAACGGAATTTTTTCTAAAATGAGAGCCCGGAATTGTAGGTTATTACTTTTGTCGAGAATTTTTAATATTTTAAAAATCATATCAAATCATAACGAATGAGACTTTGGAGTCTCTCTCTCTCTCTCTCTCTCTCTCTCTCTCTCTCTCTCTCTCTCTCTCTCTCTCTCTCTCTTCTCCTCTTCTTCTCTCTCTCTCTGCTCTTCTATCTCTCTTCTCTCTCTCTCTCCTCTCCCGTCTCTCTCTCTCTGCTCTCTCTGCTCCTCTCTCCTCTCTCTCTCTCTCTCTATTCATTCTCTCTCTCTCTCTCTG
>JABUQX010001035.1:7500-15000 GCA_015478945.1 Trachelipus rathkii
CTAATAAAGCTAACATAGCATCAACAGAACTAAGAATATAATGTACAAAGGCAACCCAGACACATCTTAAGCAAGAATAAACGGCTAACCTTAACAAAGATCCACACTTAACACTAGCATAATACCTATTGGGTAAAGACAAACAAAGTAAAGTTTTTATTCTCTGTAAAGCTAAACTATGAACATAACATACTTAACACACAACCGCTACACGAATAAACAGCCAGCCCCAACATCTTAAACAACAAAGCGTACATAAGGGGGGCAGTAAAACATGTTTTCAGGTGTATAACATATAATTTCCAATAAAAAGAACATTAAATAAATAAATACATTCGTACATATAAGTTTTTTAAATATATTAAACCATCTAATCAGGTGGACATAGGATTCTGTATAAATTGAGCAAGTTCTATATGTTTCTCCAGAGATTCAATACCATCCGAAAGGATGTAAGCATAAATACAACTTGCTGCACTAAACCATTTTTCTGCATATTTCGGTTCAACAGCACTCACTCGCTCCCGCCAGAGAGAAGTAAACGTATCCTGGCTGATAGTTATTAAGGCATTTCTGTATACTGCATTATACGGGAATCCACATGTTTCGGTGTAAATATCGTAGATTACACCATGCGCTATATGAATTAAGTCCTCGAGTATGGCGACACCTTTAAGATGAGACTTTAAGTCGTTTTTCATGTTAAACAAAGCTGTTATATTTGCAGATGTCTGAACAGTGAAACCTATACACGTACGCATGAATGTGACAGCATCATTGGGTTTCCAATAGTTGCGTACATCAATACTTTTAACATTATCAGATGCAGTGAAAGCAACATCTATTCTATTATAGCCGCTCAAGCTGTCACCTCTGATTTCATCAAGAGACGATGTCACAGATGACACATACTCAGCCTTTATCCAAGCTTCGAGGCTGTCGATAATCTTGAGGAATTCTTCAACTGATATGATTAAAGGTATATTACTTGCACCACCAATTGGAACACAGGTAATATACTTGCTCTCCATTCGTTTTACGAAAAAATGTAAATGACACATCGTTGGGTATTACAAAGATCCTCGTAAAGAGGACGTCCGTAGGAGCAGAACGAGAGGTCGCCATATCAGCACAGCGAAAAATGTCTTACTGACAGAAATTCGGTATGTTATAACAAGATCTAAAAGGTAGCGATAAAGATTCTTTCTTTCACCAATCAAAGAAAGTAAACAAATACACGATGTACGAATGAAACGCACATCCACAGTCAAACAGGGTATAATATTCTCGAGGTTGTTCCGAAACAGTTGTTGTTGTTGTTTGGTTGCTGATGCTGTTGTTCTGCGTAGCGGTTGCTTGTTATGGTTTTGTTGTTATTGTTGTTGATCGTTGTGAGGTCGGTTCCCCGTGTTATATTTCAACGTCTCATTTAATCACAACTTGTTAATTATATACTGATCAACGAAATACTCTTCGTATAAGCTTCCACATCAATAAAGGCTAACATGACTGTAACATTGAACTAATAAAATAATGTACAACGACAAACCCTGACACACCTTATGCCCGAATAAACTGCTATCATTAACAAAGTTCCATACTTGCCAAAATAGTAAGTACTAACATTACAAGCAAACGTAACCTAGTCCACACGTTTTTTTTCAAGCATGTTCTACATATCCACTACTAAATTTTTGTTTTTAAGCTTATCTCTTTTTAGACTACATCTCCCTTTCAGAATTCACCATGAAACATGAAAATGATTTTTATGCTTTAACCATTTATACATAAAGGGATGCAATACTTATTATATTTATTAAACAAACGGTAAATCTGGCAACTGCGTATCATACAGAGGTGATTTGACAGCGCACTGTATAGATTTGGGAGCTGAGTTATATATAAATCAGTGAGCTACTCGATGGTGTATTCATAATCATAGCAAAAGTCTAAGGCAAACCTAACATTATTCAACAAAAACTTAACCTAGGCTCACGTTTCTAACACATCTTCGTCAGTTAAAAAAGAAAATCTTACAAAAAAACCACATTTTTCTAACAAATTAACGTAATTTTACATTGACATAGTAATATTTAAACAGGATTTTATTCAATAAATCTGACCAATTATATCAAACACCGATATGTAAACATAACAAAGTTTATCCAAACATAACACAAAAATAAGTTCTTTATATACTAACCATCGAATATATGCTTAACCAACAAAGCTTTAGCGTCAATAAAGCTACCATATCATATCCGCAACTAAGAATATAATGTACAAAGGCAAACTTAACATACCTCGTGTATGAATAATCAGCTAACATCCTGAAAATTCCCTACTTGTCAAAGGTAAAGTAGCTAATAGGTCACACAATACTCGATATGTTCCTACTTTTCTCACATATCAGCAACAGGTAAAGCCACATCATCTAACAAAATCCCTTAACAAAGCGACCAATCTATCAAAGATACCAACATCTGGAACTATGAATTAACACCATCTTCATCAAAGTGTCACTCGTTTTGAGTATAACATCAATTGTCCTATGAATAAACATAGACATTAGCAAAATTCTAGGGCAAACCTAACATTACCCAGCAAAAACTTAACCTAGGCTCACGTTTCTAACACATCATCGTCAGTTAACACAGTAATATCTTACAAAACTCATCATTTCTCTAACAAATCAGTGTTAATTTCACACTGTCATAGTAATATTTAACATAACGTACCTAACTTACGAATAAACAGTTTTCATTAACCCGCATCAAACCCCCATCCCTGCGTCCCCCCCCCTCCCAACCCGCTGTGATCTATTGAACTATTGATTCAAGTCATATTTCAAGTATCATTTTGGACAAACATAACATAAAAATAAGTTCTTTATATACTAACCAACGAATATATGCTTACCCCTTCGAAGGAGGGGTAAGGCCTCAGCCCTTCGGGCTGAGGCCCAAAGCCCGCTTACACCCCTTCGGGGTGATCCCCTTCGCAGGATTCACACCCTTTCAAGGGGCGCATCCCCCTGGGTTTTCTCTCGGAAGGTAATGTGTTGCTTTAGATACTCGTGGTTAATGAAAACTGTTTATTCGTAAGTTAAGTACGTTATGTTAAATATTACTATGACAATGTGGAAATAACCCTGATTTGTTAGAGAAATGATGAGTTTTTGTAAGATATTACTGTGTTAACTGACGATGATGTGTTAGAAACGTGAGCCTAGGTTAAGTTTTTGTTGAATAATGTCAGGTTTGCCCTAGACTTTTGCTAATGTCTACGTTTATTCATAGGTCAAATGATGTTATACTCGACACGAGTGACACTTTGATGAAGATAGTGTCAATTCTTAGTTCAAGATGGGGGTATTTTTGATAGATTGGTAACTTTGTTAAGGGATTTTGTTAGATAATAAGACTTTACCTGTTGCTAATATGCTCAAAAAGTGGGAACATATCGAGTATTGTGTGACCTGTTAGCTACTTTACCTTGATCAGTAGGGAATTTTTCAGGATGTTAGCTGATTATTCATACGCTAGGTATGTTAGGTTTGCATTTGTCTTAATATTCCTAGTCACGGTATGATTGTTAGCTTTATTGATGCAAAAACTTTGTTACGTTAGCAATATTCGTGGTTAGTATATAAACGAACTTATTTTTTATGTTATGTTTGTCCAAAATGACACTTGAAATATGACTTGAATCAATAGTTCAATAGATCACAGGCGGGTGGGATGGGTAGGGGACTGCAGGGATGGGTGGTTTGATTTACTGGATTAATGAAAACTGTTTATTCGTAAGTTAGGTACGTTATGTTAAATATTACTATGACAATGTGAAAATAACACTGTTTGTTAGAGAAATGATGATTTTTGTAAATATTACTGTGTTCACTGACGTGCTGTGTTAGAAACGTGCGCCTAGGTTAAGTTTTTGTGGGTAATGTTAGGTTTGCCCTAGAATTTTGCATTATGTCTATGTTTTATTTCATAGGAACAATTGATGTTATAACTCAAACGAGTGACACTTTTGATGAAGATGGTGTTTATTCATAGTTCCAGATGGTTGGTATCTTTGATAGATTGGTCGTTTGTTAAGGGATTTTGTTAGATGATGTGGCTTTACCTGTTGCTGATATGTGTGAGAAAAGTAGGAACATATCGAGTATTGTGTGACCTATTAGCTACTTTACCTTTGATTGATAAGTGGGGAATTTTCAGGATGTTAGCTGTTTATTCATACACGGGGTATGTTAAGTTTGCATTTGTACATTATCTTCTTAGTTTGCGATATGATCTGGTAAGCTTATTGGACGCTAAATTTGTTGGTTAAGCATATATTCGATGGTTAGTATATAAAGATCTATTTTGTTGTTATGTTTGGATAAAACTTTGTTAGTTCCATTATTCGTGTTTCCGAATGAAAATTGGATAAGATTATGACACATCCTTGTTGGGTATTACTATTACAAAGATCTGATTTGATACACTGATTTGGTAGAGAAATGATGAGTTTTGTAAGATATTACTGTGTTACCTGGCGATGATGTGTTAGAAACGTGAGCCTAGGTTAAGTTTTTGTTGAATAATGTTAGGTTTGCCTTAGACTTTTGCTATGATTATGAATACACCATCGAGTAGCTCACTGATTTATATATAACTCAGCTCCCAAGTCTATACAGCGCTGTCAAATCACCTCTGTATGATACGCAGTTGCCAGATTTACCAGTTTGTTTAATAAATATAATAAGTATTGCATCACTTTATGTAAATGGTTAAAGCATAAAAATCATTTTCATGTTTCATGTTGAAATTTTCTGAGAGGGGGGTGTAGTCTAAAAAGAGATAAGCTTAAAAACAAAAATTAGTATTGATATGTTAGAGACATGCTTGAAAAAACGTGTGACTAGGTTACGTTTTGCTTGTAATGTTAGTTACTTACTATTGGCAAGTATGGAACTTTGTGTTAATGATAGCAGTTTATTCGGGCATAAGGTGTGTTAGGTTTGTCGTTGGACGTCTTTTATTAGTTCATGTTACATCATGATAGCTTTATTGATGTGGAAGCTTATTACGATAGAGTATATTCGTTGATCAGTTGATACCTTAATCAAAAATGTTTGTGATAAATGAGAACGTTGAAATAAACCGGGAACCTTACCTCTAACACATCAACGAACAATAACAACAACACCCCTTCGGGATCCCCTTGCAGGAAGAACAACAGCATCAGCAACAACAACAACAACAACAGTTCGAACAACCTCGAGAATATATACCCTTTTGAACTGATGTGGTTCATTCGTACATCGTGTTCTTGTTTACTTTCTTCTGATTGGTTGAAAGAAAGAATCTCGCTACCTTTTAGATCTGTTTATACATACGAATTTCGTCAGTAAGACATTTTTCGCTGTGCTGATATGGCGACCTCTCGTTCTGCTCCTACGGACGTCCTCTTTACGAGGATCTTTGTAATACCCAACGATGTGTCATTTACATTTTTTCGTAAAACGAATGGAGAGCAATATATTACCTGTGTTCCAATTGGTGGTGCAAGTAATATACCTTTAATCATATCAGTTGAAGAATTCCTCAAGATTATCGACAGCCTCGAAGCTTGGATAAAGGCTGAGTATGTGTCATCTGTGACATCGTCTCTTGATGAAATCAGAGGTGACAGTTTGAGCGGCTATAATAGAATAGATGTTGCTTTCACTGCATCTGACAATGTTAAAAGTATTGATGTACGCAACTATTGGAACCCAATGTTGCTGTCACATTCATGCGTACGTGTATAGGTTTCACTGTTCAGACATCTGCAAATATAACAGCTTTGTTTAACATGAAAAACGACTTAAAGTCTCATCTTAAAGGTGTCGTCATACTCGAGGACTTAATTCATATAGCGCATGGTGTAATCTACGATATTTACACCGAAACATGTGGATTCCCGTATAATGCAGTATACAGAAATGCCTTAATAACTATCAGCCAGGATACGTTTACTTCTCTCTGGCGGGAGCGAGTGAGTGCTGTTGAACCGAAATATGCAGAAAAATGGTTTAGTGCAGCAAGTTGTATTTATGCTTACATCCTTTCGGATGGTATTGAATCTCTGGAGAAACATATAGAACTTGCTCAATTTATACAGAATCCTATGTCCACCTGATTAGATGGTTTAATATATTTAAAAACTTATATGTACGAATGTATTTATTTATTTAATGTTCTTTTTATTGGAAATTATATTTTATACACTGAAACAAGGTTTTATTGCCCCTTATGTACGCTTTGTTGTTTAAGATGTTGGGGCTGGCTGTTTATTCGTGTAGCGGTTGTGTGTTAAGTATGTTATGTTCATAGTTTAGCTTTACAGAGAATAAAACTTTACTTTGTTTGTCTTTTACCCAATAGGTATTATGCTAGTGTTAAGTGTGGATCTTTGTTAAGGTTAGTTTATTCTTGCTTAAGATGTGTCTGGGTTGCCTTTGTACATTATATTTAGTTCAGTTGATGCTATGTTAGCTTTATAGTGGGAAACTTTGTACGTTGAGTATACTATCGGTTTGTATGATAATACAACCGGTTATGGCAAATTTTTGTTACATATCCCATGTTAATGTAAAATTAACATTGTTATGTTAGAGACACGCTTGACAAAGTGTGAATAAGTTACGTTTTGGATGTTATGTTAGTTACTTTAATTGGTGTTAAGTGTGAACTTTGTTAACGTTAACCATTTATTCCTGTCTTAAGATGGGCTAAGTTTCTCATTGTGGGTTATATTCAATAAGTTCAGATGATGCCTAAGTAGCTTTTATTAATGTGCCAAACTTTGTTACGTCAACATATATTGTTGATGTTTTGTATAAAGAACTTTTGATTTTATGTTTGTTTATCCAACAAATGATAGTTCTCAAATGTGAGCCTTAAATCAATAGATCAATAGATCACAGATGGGTAGGAGGGTGGCTGATAGGGCTTGAATGGTGGTTTGATTTAGTGATTTACTGCTTTAGGGTATGTAAAAACGTAAATTTGTAAGTTATAAAACATAAAAAGAATCAGAAATTTTATTTATTTATTTATTTATTTATTTATTTTTTATTTCTTGACTTTCTGAAACCATTATTTTGAAATTTCTAACAGACCCAATAATATATAAGGACACCATATTGTATCATTCCAAATATTTAATAAATCGGCACCGCACCGGAGCCAGCACCGTGCAGCTGTCAACTCTACTCCTCATTCTTCTTCCACCTTCTTCATTCTTTCCCTTCTTCTTCATCTTCATCTTCTTCTAACCTTGTTTTGCACTCTGTGCTCTTTTTTTTTCAGTCAGGCCCCCCTAAGGAGGGGTCCTAGACACCCCTACGGACTTATAACCATCATATTCAAGATCTACGGGTTCGATAACATATAGGACACCAACATTTGTTGTTATACGACTGTTTTTATTACCTAACCCCGCAGTGGCTCCAGACCGGTGCCG
>JABUQX010001035.1:22500-25000 GCA_015478945.1 Trachelipus rathkii
ATATAATATATATATATATATAAATATGTGAATATAATATATATTTATGTATATATACATTGTCTATATAATATATAATATATATATATATATATTATTTATTATATATATATATATATATATATATATATATATATATTATAATTATACTATATATACTATATATATAATATATATATATATATATATATATATATATAGTCTATATTATATATATATTATATATATATATATATATATATATATGATATATATATCATATATTATATATATATATATACTATATTATATATATATATATATATATATATATATATATATATATATATAATATATATATATATATATATATATTATATATATATATATATATATATATATATATATATATATATATATATATATTATATATATATGTATTTTTTTTTATATAAAAAAAAAATATATATATATATATATATATATATATATATATATATATATATAGTTCCCTATTTAGGTGATTTTCTTCTTATAAAAGAAGAATTAAATTGAGTTGTCCAAAGACGTCTTCTTAAATCATAGCGATTAACAATCGTTATCAAAGCTGACCATTTGCTCATCTTCTTCTTCTTCCTCATGTTGTTGTTGTTGTTGTTGTTGTTGTTTGTTGTTGTTGTTGTTGTTGTTGTTGATAATGTTTTTGTTGTTGTTTTTGTTTTTCATGTTGTTATTTTTGTTGCTGTTGTTGTTCTTCTTCTTGATGCTGATATTGTTGTTGTTGTTTTTTGTTGTTGTTGCTGTTGATGCCGATGTTGTTGTTGATGAATATGTTGTTGTTGTTGTTGTTAATGCTGTTGGCGTTGTTCTTGCTGTTGTTGTTGTTGCTGATAATGATGTTGATGTTGTTGATGTTGTTGTTGATGAGGATTCTGATCTGTTGTTGTTGTTGTTGTTGTTGTTGTTGTTAATGTTTTGTTGTTGCTGTTGCTTTTTTTGTTTTTGCTGTTGATGTTGTTTTTGTTGTTATTGTTTTATTGTTGTTATTGTTGTTGTTGTTTATGTTTATGTTTTGTTTGCTTTATTTGATGCTGCTGTGTTGCTGATATTATTATTATTATTATTATTATTATTATTATTATTATTATTATTATTATTATTATTATTATTATTATTATTATTATTATTATTATTATTATTATTATTATTATTATTATTATTATTATTATTATTGATGCCGATGTTTTTGTTTTTACTGATGTTGTTGTTGTTGTTGTTGTTTTCTTTGTTGTTGTTGTTGTTGTTGTTGTTGTTGTTGTTGTTGTTGTTGTTGTTGTTGTTGTTGTTGTTTTGGTTTTTGTTGTTTTTGTTTTTGTTGTTGATGTTGTTGTTGTTGTTGTTGTTGTTGTTGTTGTTGTTGTTGTTGTTGTTGTTGTTATTGTTGTTGTTGATATTGTTAATTTGTTGTTGCTGTTGTTTACGCCAATGTTTTCGTTATTGTTGTCGATGTCGATGTCGTCGTTGCTGTTTATGATGCTGTTCTTCTTCTTCTTCTTCTTCTTCTTCTTCTTCTTCTTCTTCTTCTTCCTTTTTTTCTTTTCTTTTTTTTCTTTTTCTTTCTCTTTTTCTTCTTTTCTTTTCCTTTTTCTTCTTTTTCTTTTTCTTTTTTTTCTTTTCCTTCTTTTCCTTTTTCTTTTTCTTTTTCCTTTTCTTCTTTTTCTTTTTTCGCTTTTTTTCTTCTTTTCTTTTTTCTTTTTTTTCTTTTTTTTTTTTTTTCTTTTTTTCTTTTTTCTTTCTTTGTTTTCTTTTTAGTTTTCTTCTTCGTTTTTCTCTTACTTTTTCTTTTTCTTTCTTTTCCTTCTTTATCTTTCCTCTTCAAGAAATTTGGGAATGAAATTTAAAGTTTTCAAAATACTAAATAAGTTTGACAACATCTTTTACTGGCAATTCTTTCGATACCATTTTAATGATATAACACGAAATAATGGACAATAAGCCTCTCATAACAATTTCAAACCAATATAGCAAATAATTTCTTCTCGTACGATGTAACTGACAAGTTGAATAGTCTTTGGTAGGAAATAGTAAACAGCGATAATGTCAAGAAAAAGTTAGGTATACATCTTAAGGAAATTGATCCTTGACCTTCTAATCACCTTTAATTTTTATTATATTAATAGAATATAGATTTAATGAATTAGAAATTGGTAAATTATATATATGAAATATAACGTATAAAATATATCTTAAGAGGAATTCGGGAACCGATCTTATAATAACTTCGATGTTTACTGTTTATAACGTATCCGTTATAAGACGGTAAATTTTTTTTTAAATTAATAAGACCAATAATTCACTGGGGAACAAAATTATGTTGTCTATGATCCCATACTTGTTTCTTATGTATGTTTTTGAGCTGAACTCAAAACCGCACTCGGTTTTGTCTGTAAGGTCCAGTTTTGACATCATTCACATGAAACCATGGAAAAAAATTGCCAAAAAATGATTTTTCCCGTGAGCA
>JABUQX010001035.1:27500-35725 GCA_015478945.1 Trachelipus rathkii
AGAATTTTGGAATTTGCCTTTAAGTTTCATTCATTAATTTTTATCATCTTTAACACGTAATTAAGCTTAACAGTAGTCACATATTAATATTCCAAATTTTTTTGTTAATATTTTAATGATTTTAAACCGAAAATTTTATTAATTATAGAAAAGAGAAAAATAAAGAGGATAGCATTTTGCATTGACTTTCGTTCAGTCTCCTAGACCTCCTCCCATCCGAAAATTTTAAAATTTGGAGTTGGCGTCTGGGAGAAACGTGAAAAGGCTGTTTAGTTTTGTGTACTGATTTTTTTTTGAAAAAAAAGTGATAACTAATCTACACAAGATTCTTTTTGTTTTTGCGTTTTTTTTTTTTTTTTTTTTTTTTGTGCCAGTGCTTATAAATATTTGTCGCGTACCGTACCTTAATATTTAAACCGAAGCTTAATTTTGGTAAGAAATTTTTATTTTTAATTTGCTCTCATTTTGCATGAATAATAAGAACACGCGCAGGCGCTTCTTAGACCTGATCTAGGTAGAAATAAGCATGCTTTGTAATCATAAAAAAGGAAAAGGGAAAAGAAAAAAAATTTTTAATTTTAAATCATCATAATAAGAGTTATAATAATAAATAATTTTTGAAAATCTTTTTAATAAGTAATTATAATAATAATAAAAAAAAAAAATTAATTATAAAATTTAATTTTTTTATATAATAATAATAAAAATAATAATAAATAATTTTTTATAAATCATTTTAATAAATAATTATAATAATAGAATAATAATTTTGATTTTTTTTAATAATTTTAATAATAATAATAATTATATATATAATTATAAAATATTATTAAAAATAAAAAATAGATAATATAATAATAAAATAATTATATAGTAATTATAAAAAAATATATTAAAGTATCAAAAATATTATAATATAAATAATAATATAATTATAAAAATAAATAATAATAATAATAATAATAATAATAATAATAATAAAATAAAAAAAATAATTTAATATTAATTATAATAATAACTACATAAATAAATTTTAATAAAAATAATATTTATATTAAAAATTAAGATTAAAAAAAAAATTATTAACAATAAAAATTTAATAATAATCGATTATAATAATCATAAGAATAATATAATTAATAATAATTATAATTATAATAATAATTTTTGATAAAAATAATATTAATATTAATAATAACAATAATAATTTTTTTTAATAGTAATAAGAATTTTGAAAATTTTGATAATAATAGTAAACATCAATAATAATATTACTTATAAAAATATTTTTTCATAATGATTATAATAAGAAAATAATTGTAATTTTAATAACAACTATAATAAATAACATAACTATAATATTAATAGTAGTAATAATTATTATTATGATTTTTTTTTTTTTTTTTATTTCTTTCTTTGCCGCACTGTATATTTTAGAGCTAACTTTACCGCATTTTTTTAACAACCACCTTTTCCTCATTTTCACTGTAGATTTTAGAGCTAACTTTATCGTAATTTATTTTAAGTTGCACTTTGTTTTTCATTCTTACGCTGTACGGTATTTTAGAGCTACCTTTAGCGCATTTTTTAACAACCACCTTTTCCTTATTTCACCATTTTTTAACATAGCCTTAAAACTCGGCATGCATCAATTATGTTTTGTTTATTTGGATATATTTATTTTTAAATTTTTTTATTAATGTTTCATAATTTTTGAAAAAAAAAGATGATTTTTTTTATTAATCTTTTTATTATTACTTCACGCCTTGGGGTCACTTATTTATGTATTTTATTTTATTTTATTTTTCACCAGGCGTGGTGTAATGGGATTTAATTATTTCTTCTGATATTGATGCGAAATTATACGTTGTGAACACAAGAGCCTGTATCATTAACCTCCTATTATCCTACAAAAAAAAATAGGAGAAAAGTGGCGCGTCCCTTGCCATTCCTGGCATTACACCAACGCCATTATTAATTTCGGAAGAGCGATAGGTGAAGTTCGCATTTACGGTACGTGAAATATTCTTTATTCTTAACTTGCACTTGCACATTCATTTTCCATTTAACCGGAGAATACGGTAGGCTTCTCCAAACATACTTCCACAAAATCACTGGCAATTCATTTTTATAACGATTGCCCCGTTCTCCATTAATTGAGACCATCACAAGATATTAAGTGATGCCATTCTTAACTTCTCCGTCCGGAGAGATTTTATGTGACAAAGAAAACGTCACCCTATCATAAAATGCAATTAAGGCATTTCCAGAAGACTGAGTTTAGTCCTCATCAGTCTCCTTCCTTCGAGCCAAACCGTACCGCTCAAACCTCATATTACAATAGGAGAAGAGCCCTAACTTACTCTTCTCATTCTTATGGAAGATTTCCATACAATCAGGGTCCACCTGACGACTACAATTTTTACGAATGTAACTCCAATTACCAAAATAAACGAAGAGCCAAGACAATCTTCACCCATTTTTCCAATCATGATGATTCCTCCCGAGAGTGGAGAATTTCCCAACCATTAAATAGTTATTGCACCGGTGATCGCCCGAGAGCTCACCAGCAATATCTTCACCAGGCTCACCGACAAGGTCAAGCCCCAAACTACCACAACTATGGAGGAAAACGAAGAGCACCTGACGCTCTCATGCCTCCCCAATTGAGAAATTTTGAGAACTCCTTTGACAATTCGGAAGTCACGGATCCTTTTTAGAAAAGAGTGACCAGAGCAAGTCCAATTCTGACTCCCTCCAACGAACCAGTGATTTCCCTAGTGTTTCTCAACTAATGTTTTCTCCTCCACCTCCTTCCTCCTTTGATAATTGTATTAAAAATTGCAACGACTCACCCTCCGAGTCTAGTGATAAAGTGAAAGAAAAGTTTAATAAAAATTTAATTAATAAAGTGAAAGAAAATTCTAATTATGATTTCGATAACGTAAAAATAAATAAGCAAATTATTAAATTTTTTAAATTAGGCAATTTCAATAAAAGTGTACACACCATAAGAGATGATAAGAATTCTCAAATACACCCCACGTTAGGTACACTAAATATAAAGGATAGGGTTCCGGATACTGTGAAAGCATGGATCGAGGGTCCTAGTCACTTTAGCAGTATCCGAGGTTGTGCCAATGGCACTAACTTATTTAGCTTGCAAAACACATTTAGCATTGATACAAAGGGAAATGGGCAACAAACCCATATTAAAAATTATGATGATATTGTACATAAATGTGAAAACGGTGATGGCACCCACATTTATCCATCTACAAGTTTTGATAGTTGGGCTAATGACCGATTAGCCCAACACGAAAATGTTAAAAAAATTATTGGGGGAAATGATATAATTAATTTTAGGGAAAAACAGAGGGTTAACACTAATCCTAACACTTGTTCTGATACAAAAAACATATGTAGATTAAATAATGTTTTTCCTACACCATCTCCTCTCCCACATTCAGTAGATAGTATTCCTACTATGCTTACCTTACCTCCGCAACCTATGCCTAACACCCTACCTACTCCTAACCCTATACCTAACATCCTACCTATTCCTAATCCTATGCTTAACATCCCACCTACTCCTACCAATATGCCTAATCCTATACCTAACATCCTACCTACTCCTACCCCTATTCCTAACATCCTACCTACTCCTAACCTTATACCTAACATCCTACCTACCCCTAATCTATACCTCCATTCCTACTACTCCTAAACTATACCTAATATCCTAGCCTACTCCTATACCGTTGATACGCTACATCTAACTATCTCACAATTTGCCTAAACCTATGCTAACACTCTAAATACTCCTACCAGTACTCCTAACCCTATGCCTAACACTCTACCTACTCCTACCAATTTGCCTAAACCTATGCCTAACACTCTAAATACTCCTACCACTAGTCCTAACACTATGCTTACTACCATACCTACTCCTACCACTATGACTAACGCTATGTTTACTACCATACCTACTCCTACCACTAGTCCTAACGCTATGTTTACTACTATAGCTACTCCTACCACTATGACTAACGCTATGTTTACTACTATAGCTACTCCTACCACTATGCCTAACGCTATGTTCGCTACCATAACTACTCCTAACACTATGCCTAACTCTATGCTAACTACTGTAACTAGGCCTAACACCTTCCAAAATGCTTTACCTAGGCCTAACGGCTTCCAAAATGCTTTACCTACGCCTAACAGCTTCCAAAATGCTTTACCTACGCCTAACAGCTTCCAAAATGCTTTACCTACGCCTAACAGCTTCCAAAATGCTTTACCTACGCCTAACAGCTTCCAAAATGCTATACCTACGCCTAACAATTTCCAAAGTACTATACCTAACCATTTTGAAAATACTATGCCTAATCATATTCCTATGCCTAACAGCTTCCAAAGTACTATGCCTAACCCCCAACCTATGCCTAACATTAGTAGTTATACACCTAATCCTAACAATCCTACGCCTACTGCTGACCTATTAAACCTTTTTGATCCTATTATTATACCTAAGGAACCTATGCACCCGGTGCAGGATACAATAACTTCCAATTCTATGCTTACTGCAGATCTACTTAACTTTTTCGATCCTTATACTGTCTCTACTACACACTCTACTTCGGTGACAGACAGCATGAATTTTTCTAACCCTATGGATCCTTTAAAAGCCTCTCTTGCTACAATGCATGAAAGAACTAACCCAAGTAGTACGATAATAACAGCATCCGCTAAACCAGTGTCAAATAGCGCACTCCTTTCGAACTTGATGCAAAAACCGGCATCCGCGATTGTAACGAACGATGATAAAATTACTCCAAATTATAATATGCCCCCAACTCCGGTAACGAACTTAAACTCTGTCCATGAGATACCATTCCTCCTTACTCCTCCTCCTCCTACTACTACTCCTACTGCTACCACTATTACTAGTCCTTCCTATCAAAGTTCTCAACCTCTACTAATTCCATCTCAAGATATTACTTTATCTTCCGCTTTTACTAATGATAGCCAAATCCTATTAAATAATGCCCACAAAGCAAATCCGCTAATAGGACCCGCGTATATTTTAAAAGCGAATATAAATTACAAAAACTATATATTAGAAGACAGAGAACTGATTTTAGATTCAGGTAGTAACAGTAGCCTCTGCCGGTACTCTTTCATTTGCGAAATGGAAGAGACATTTAACATAACCATACCATTAAAACCCACAGAAATTACACTACGTTCTATCACGGGTTCAGAATTTTACCAAATGGGTACAATTATTTTTGACTTGACTTTACACGGGGAAACCATACCAGTTAACTTTATAGTCATATGTGACAATCTTTGTGGTTTTAGTACACCTTTCTTACTAGGTACAAATTTCCTAAATAATCCAAGAATAAACTTACAAACAAAACAAAATACAATTGAAGTAACAACAAATAACCTTACTATCTCCATACCACTTAGCCACCAATATCCTACCAAAAAGAAATCCCCCAGCATACATGCTAAACATACAGAAGTAAACCATACAGAGACTAAGCCCCTCTACTCCGACGACATTTCTACTCCTAACAATCTTTTAATTGATACTGACGTTTCCTATAATTTATCTACTTTAGAAGACACAGAAATAGCTCCTTATTCTAAATACACTCTTTCTGTTAAAGCTTCTTTCCCCGCTCATACTTCTCCTCCTGACAATTTTATTCTGTCCACAGAGAACACCTATATCAGCAACTTTCTTTTTGCTGGTAGTGTACTGAGTTCGGCCTCCGACGGCCAAGTTCTCTTGGACATAATAAATATGAGCGCTTCTTCCCAATTCCTTCCTCAAAATACCGTCCTAACCAGGGCTAATCCTATCATAGTTCTTGACGAACCCCTCCAAACGTCCAATGTAAATTTGGCAACTTCTTCCAAAGGCTTAACTCCAACTCAACTTAGAAATACTTTCAAAAAACTCGTCCAGGAATCTTTCAAAAATAATGAAGATTGCTGTACCACATTACAAGATCCAGATCAGTTAGAAAACTTAATTGATCTGTTGATGACTTACAGAGATGTAATAGCCTTAGAGGATGATGAAGTCCCCATTTGTCCGTTAACTAAATTTTCCATACAACTTAAAGAAAACGCTCCAAAGGTACTGTACCGACCACAGTACCGCCTCCCCCATAAATACTTGACCCAGATAGACGATTGGGTCAAGTCCGCCCAACAAAAAGGGTACATCCGTCCAATCAGTAGTCCCCATTCGAGCCCTCTGCTCGTCATTCCAAAGAAAAACTCCTCAACTCCAAGAATTGTGGCCGATTACAGGCACATTAACGCACATACGGTGTTAGACCGCTTCCCCCTGCCTTGTATTGCTGACATCCTCTCTACGCTGGGAAAATCCAAAATTTTCAGCAGTCTCGATCTTCTCGACGCTTACCATTGTCTGGAAATCGAGGAAGAGACACAACCGCTACTAGCCTTCCGCACTCCGCGAGGTCAGTATGCACCTACAAGACTCAATTTTGGTTTGTCCAACGCACCCCCAGTGTTCGCAAGGACAATGGAAATGGTGTTGTCTCACCTCCTAGGTGACGCATGCAGAGTCTTCTTGACGATGTCTAATTCTTGGGGAACATAACGACATTCGGTAACCTTTCAGAAAGCGTTTCTCCATACCACTCCACCCCCCTCCCCCAATCCTCCCTCCAGAAAGCACATACAGACCATCTAAGCACCTCCAACCACCCCACCTTTGCTAAATCACGCTCACAGCCCTTCCCCGAAACAAGGCCTCTTTTTCCTGGGTTTTCAACCCAAATTCTCCCAGCCGGAATCATCAACACTGACGCATAAAACCCACCCGCAACTCCCTTAACTACACCATCCCTAAACCTCCTACTAACCCAGTAAGGCAGAAACCAGATCTTTGCCTCTGGTTTCCCTCGAACTACTTCTCATCACTTGATCCCAGACTCACCATCAACCCGCCTCCTTCACAGGCCACAAACTATAACAAAATTATACACAAAGAATGCACCATTTTTCTGGGGGACGGAGCAACAGAGCTTTCCTTATCTTAAAAGATAAGTTGTTACTCCAACCCCAATTAAGATTTCCTGATTACTCCAAGGAATTTTATATCAACACTGATGCCTCTAACCTAGGGCTCGGTGCTGTCCTATACCAATTAGACGAGAATGGCAAAGAAAAGCCATTATCCTTCATCTCCAGAGCACTAAACAAATCCGAAGCTAACTATAAAACTATCGAACAAGAAGCATTGGCCATAGTCTTTGCTTTGCAAAAGTTCAAAAATACGGTATTCGGTTATCCGCTTACAATTATCACGGATAACCAACCGTTGATTCACCTCATACGTCATAAACAACTTACAGGACGTTTAGAAAGATGGAATTTATTCATAGCCCACTTTAATCCAACAATTATTTACAAACAAGGCAAACTAAATATTATTCCTGACTATTTAAGTAGAAATCCCCCTCCTTGCTCTTATTCTTTTGCACAAAATACCGTACTTCTTACTGGAAACTATCCTTTGACTAAAGAAATATTGGTAAATGAACCAAGACATGTAAAACGCCTTAAAATCCCTCTTGAATATGCAACCATCATTCTCATAGAAACCTCTTCGACAAGACTCTCTTTGCCGCACTTACCCACATTGTTCTATTATCGATCGACATTTTGCATAAGCACACAGTTCTGGACGTTTCCTTATCCAGTACCAGTACACATTAATAGCCAGATCCGTCATCGAACACTTTCCATGCCTTCCTTAGCAGCGGACACCTAGCGGACGCAGAGAACCGAATTTAGAATTCGAGAACGAATCTTACATTTTCCCGCATATTACATACAACTTACAAATTTGATTATTGGTACTTACATGTCCTTCCTGCCAACATTAAGGTAAATACTCCAAAAAAACGCCCCTTACAAACATACCCCCTCTCCTATTTGAACTTTTTTTCCAGAGTCCACTAGACAATTTTTGGTGCCTTTACCCAATGCAAAATTACACAATGTAATATATTCTTTGCATGAAAGATCTCCTTTACTAGATACGGTTGAAACTTGTCCTAAAACAACATACTACATAAGACATGGCACAGGCTATCTAAGAGAGATAATCTGTCGCCATTCCTACTCCAGAGGTATTTATTTTCCGTCGAGCACCGGAGCTGACGCTC
>JABUQX010001036.1:0-15000 GCA_015478945.1 Trachelipus rathkii
TATTACCTTTATTATTATTAATATTAATGATTTATATCTATTTATTATTAATCATTTCATTTTGTGGGTATATTATTTGATATTCTATTATCATTATTAATTATATATATTATCTATATTATTATTATTATTATCATTATTATTATTATTATCTGTTATTATTATTATTATTATTTTATAAACTCTTCTTATATTATTCTTAGTATTGTCTCTTATGTACTAAAATTTACCATTTTTATTATTAATCATCTATTACTCCTACCATAAGGGAATCTCATTATTATTAATTCATCTTAACGTTCATTATTATAGTATTATCTCATTAATTATTATATTATTCCTGGTATTATTATTATTATGATATTATATTATTATATTATTATTCTTATTATTATTATTATATATTATCTATTATTATTATTTAATTGATTATATATTATGTATTCATTTTATTATTCATTTTTTAATTATATTCTTATATATTAAGATTATTTAATATTATATAAAAATTATTATACTATCTATTATCTATTATTATTATATTATTTTTTATTAAGTTGTTATTATTCAGCCACTGTTTTTTTTTTTTTTTTTTTTTTTTTTTTTTTTTTTTTTTTTTTTTTTTTTTTTTTTTATTTGCTTTTGATTTCAATTTTTTGCTTTTGTTTTGCTTATTTATATTTGCTTTTGTCGATGCTTTTTTGTTTAATTTGTTGTTGCTGTTTCTGTTATAATTTATGCTTTATTAATTTTGTTGTTACTGTTGTTGATATTATTTTTATTTTTGCTGTTGTTCTTTCTCTTGTTATTTTCTTGTTTTGTTTTTATTATAGTAATTGTTGCTGTAGTTCCTGAATTATTTTCGGTCTGATTTTTTTCTGTTATATTAGCCATTCTTTTTTTGTCATTAATGTTTTTGTTAGGTTTGCTATTGTTTTTAATTTTTTTTTATTTTTGCTCTTGTTGTTTCTGTTGTTTAATTTACTTTTGAAATTGTTTCTGTTATATAGTTTTCCTTTTATTTTTCTGTTAATATTTTTGGCAATTGTTGCTATAGTCTCTGTTGATAATTTTTGTTGAAGTTGTTGTTATTTCTATTGTTATTTTTACTGTTTTTGCCTTTGTTTCTTGGATTTATTGTATTTTTTGTTTTTGTTGCTGTTATTTTTTGAATATTGTTGCTCTTATTTTATTTGCTTTTGTTACCGATGTTGTTTCCGTTGCATTTTCTCCAATTGTTGTTATTTCTGTCGTTAATTTTGTTGTTGTTGCTATTATTTCTGCTTCCAATTTTGTTATTTTTCTTGTTGTTCTTGTTATTATCTTATTTTTTTACTGTTGATTTTGCTTTAATTTTTGTTTATATTATTTCTGTTATTATTTTTACAGATATTTTGTGTTATTTATCTTGTTATATTTGATCCTGCTTTTTGTGCTGTTTTTTCCTGTTGACTTTGTTTCTGTTCTCTTTCCTGTTGCTGCTCTCTTTTTTATGTTGTTGTAGATGATATTGCTATTGTTTCTATTTTTATATATTTGCACTTGTTGTTGTGTTCATTTTTCTTGTTATTTTTTTGGTGTTGTTGTTTTTGCTTTCATTTTGAGGCTGCTAATCCTTCTGCTATTTTTGGTGTTGTTGTTGCTCCCATTATCTGTTGTTAATGTTGCTAATAATTTTTGAGTTTTTTGCTCTTTTTGATGATGAATATTTTCCTGTTCTTTCTGCTACTATATTTGAATCTTTTCTTTTTTTTCCTTTTTTTTAGTTACCTTTGCCGTTGTTTTTCTTTATCTTGTTATTTATGTTGTTCTTCTTGTTGCTTCTGTTAATTTTTGCTCTTGTTGTTGCTCTTTTGCTGTTATGATTTTGTTGTAGTAGTTTTTGTTATTTTTGTAATTGATTCTATTGTTTTTGTTGCCCTATTATTTTTCTTATTGTTGTTGTTCTTGCTTTATTATTTTGCTGTTGTTATTTTTCTGTTGTTGTTGTTTCTGTTGTTGTTATTAATGCTTTAGTTGCTATTTTTGATCTGCTTGTTATTTCTATTTTTGCCGTTGATGTTTTCTCAATAATTTTCATACTGTTGTTGTTGCTGTTTCTGGTGTTAGTATTGCTGTTGTGATTTCTGCTTGTTATTTTATTAGTTTTTATTTGTTATTTTGGTTGTTGCTGTTTATGTATTTTTTATACCTTTGAAGTTTCTATTGCTATGTTTGCTGTGTCTGTTATTTTTATTCTCGTCGCAGATGTTTTTGTTCCTATTATTATTCTTAGTCATTTTTGATGAGTTTTTTCAATTATTATTTTGATAATTTTTGATATTTTTGTTATTTAAGTATACCGCATTCACACTGGATGAAAGTAGAGATCATATATATATATTTATATATATATATATATATAATATATATATATATATATATATAATATATATAATATATATACTATATATATCATATCTTTATATATATATATATATCATATATATATTATCATATACTATATATATACTATATAATATATATATATATATATATAAATATATATCATATATATATATATTAAATATCATTAAATCATAGTATATATATATGAATATATATAACTATATATATATACTATATATACTTTATTATATATATATATATATACTATATATACTTTATATATATATATATACTATATATATACTATATATATAGGTATACTATATACTATTATATATATATATATATAGATTTGTATACTATTATATACTATATAACTATATATACTATATATATATATATATATATATATATATATATATATATATACTATATATATATACTATACTATACTACTATAATAATAATATATTATTATTATTATATATATATATTATATATATATATACTATATATATATTATAAATTATATAATATAATATATATATATATACTATTATATATATATATATATATTATATACGTCTCTAATATATATATTTATAATAATATTATATATAACTAATATACTATATACTCATATATACTACATATATATATATAATATTATATCATCATATATTACCGATACCCTACCTATCCATACAATCACTATACTACACTATACTAAATATATATATTCTATATAATACTAGAATCATTTTTATGTAATATAGTAGATATATATATTATATTATATATATATATTATATATAGATATATATATCATATAGAAAATAATATATATATATATATATATATATATATATATTTATATATATAATGTACTATAATATATACTCATATATATAATATATAAATACTAATATAATATATATATTTACTATATATATATATATATATATACTATATACTATATATATAATATATAGTATATACTATATTATATATATATATAGTATATCATATATGATATATATATATTATATATATGTACGCATATGATAATATAATATATATATATATATATACTACTATGTATGCTATATATTATATATATATATATTATATAATATACTATAATATATAGTATAGTATATATATATATATATATATATATATATATTACTATTCATATATATATAGTATAATATTATATATATATATATAATATATATATATATATAGTATATATTATATATATAATATAATATATATATATATATATATATAATAATATAATTATATATATATATATATTATTATATAATATATATATATATATATATATATAATATATAGTTATATTATATATTATATATATATAGTATATATATATATAACCTTTTTTCATGTTATTTTTCGTTTCCGTTTTTGTCGGTTTTTATTAGAAATTCTTTCATGCAGTTTTTGCAGATTCAATTGCTTTTACATAAATATAATCTTTTTCACTCAAATGGAAAGTTCTTAACATAGCAATATCTGAAAGATGTAGACTAAACTCTTGACACTAAATCAAACTAAGTTCAAAAACTATTTTTTTTTTCAGGAAAGTACGTCAATATAATTTATTTTTGAAGATTTATCAGACATAGATAATAGGCAAATATATTTTTTTTTTAAAAAAGGAAATATATATATATATATATAATATATCATATATATATCATAATAATATATATATATATATAATATATATATATATATATATATATATATATATATATATATTTTGATATAAAAAGCGATAAAAGATGCTTATATTATAATATATAATTATTATACGAATATATAATATATATATTAATATATATATATCATATATATTATGATATATATATCATATATATATATATATATTAATACTATATATACTACGTATACTATCATATATATATATATATATATAATAGCCAGTATGATATATATAATATATATACTTTAATAGGAAAAGCAATACTAGAGCCTTCCACATATTAAACTTAATTCGGAATTACAAAGTTTCGGAAATGTCAATTTCCATCATCAGGTGAAAACACTTTAAAATAAAACAATAAAAATTTCATGCACACAAAATTCTATAAAAACTTAGGTGATTAGTTATTTAAATATAATATAATATATATAATACAGTATACATTAGAATTACTCCATAATCAAGATCAAAAGTTCAAATATTGCAAAAATTGATTACAGTTAGAAAAACAAAACGAAACTCCGCTCTACATCCGTAAACAATATAGATTACATATCAGACAAAAACAATTAAATTAATTTAAATTCTATATTAATGGGCAACTAAATTAAAATGGAATATTAAAGTATCAACAGCACTAGAAAAATTCTCAAACTCATCAGACAGGTCTGAGACATCTTCAAGTTTCTTACTATCGAATGTGAATAGACGTGAACTTTGTTTCCAGGTTAAAGTAGCTGTAGTTTAAATGGGCCGGAATCACTATTAAGAGAAGTTTTAATGTTGTGAATGTATAAAGTTTCCAAAATCTGTAAGTTGGTTGGCGAACTTGTTTGTGTTAAAAAAGTGAAATTATTGTAGTTAAATGTATATTCCTAAGTATGAAAGTGGTCTCTAATAGCGGAATGGGAAGGAGAATTCAACCAAGTTTTGGTACGAGTAGAAATGCCTCTGTGCTCGTCTATCCTCACGTACAATTTGCGCGAGGTGCTGCCAATGTAGATAGCATTACAGCTATCACAGGTAAATTTATAAATAATTGAGGATCGAAGAGCTGTATGGACATGGTCCTTATGGTTGCAAAATGAAGCGATCCTGGATGAAGTTGTGAATACTAAATTATAGTTCAATTGGGGAAAATAGCCTTGCAAGAGGGAGGATAATTCCTTAGGTGAAAATATGTTCATAAAAAGGTAATTTTATATACATATTACATTTCAAAGCAGAATACATTAGAGGTTTGAGTGTGGAACGTGAATTTCGAAAAGAATCCTTTATGTACTTAGTGGCACTAAGGAAACGGACGCCAGGGCTCCACCGGCCAACCGCCCCCAGCCCGACTGGTTAACCAATTATTATAGCTTTAAAAAAATTTAAAAGAAAATGCTAAACTTCGTTCACCTGCATCGAGACGGAAGATTTACAACTAAAGGTGATTGGCCCCCTATATAACTCAAAGTTTTAATACGTTGCATTTATATATAAGTGACGGGTGTGGACTTAAAAAAAATTAAACCCCGTAACCTTTCTTGGGGAAGAAAGTTTTTTTTTACGATAGATTTTATGGTAAAATTTACATATTCTCTTAATTAACATTAAAAAATGGAAATTGTGCCGTCGACTTCTTCTTCTTTTGTGAAGTTAATATTATTCAGTTGTGCGTTTAAATAATTAAAAAAGGGAGTATTTCATTTCTGTTTAAGAAAAGTAGAAAGGTATCTTCCATGAATCTTTTATAATGAACTGGTCTATAAGAGGGTGGACAATTCTGTAACTAATTTTTTCATAGTGACTTAGGTATGAACTGGCAAGGGTGGCACTGAGAGGAGAACCCATGGCTAAGGAATCAGTTTGTTGGTATAATTTATTATTAAAAAAGAAATAAGTATCTTGAGTGGCTAAATTCAGTAAAGTTTTAAATTCAGACTTGTTGAAGCCATGAAATTAGTTACTTAAATGAAAAATATCTTCTAATAGAAAATCAATTGCGTCTCTTATAGAAATATTTGTATATAATGATTCCACATCAAAACTCGTCATTAAAAACTATTCAAATTAATGCGTAATAGCCAGTTTTTAAAGCTGTACAATTTGTTATTATATAATCATTAGTAGCAAAGGGGGTTAAAAGGGGTACGAGGAATTTTAACATAATTTATAGTTATGAGTATTAAATGCAGCCAGGATGGGGCTGATGGGGATATAAAATTTATTTATCTTCTGAAGACCATATAAAATACTTGGGGAGGAGCAGTGAGAGTATATATCATTAAATAATGTTTCATCAATCATTAATTTTCATCATTTTACGTAAAAAACGGTCAATTTTTCCTCCGAGTTAAGTGACAGAATCAATGGGCCTTAATTCAGAATTTTGGTAATTTTGGATGTGTCGAAAATGATATCAAGAATTTTACCAATATAATCAGTTTTATCTAAGAGGACGACACCTAAACCTTTATCTGGTTTGCAAATAATTGTTGAATGATCATTCTTAATTGATTTTAATGTAATTATATCTGACTTTGAAACTAAGTACGAAAAAATTTTTGAAGGGTTAAATTTAAAATAAAATTTCTGGGCCAAAAGTTTCATCTTAAGGGTAACTGTGATAAAATCGGAATTATAATGTTTACGATTCTTCAGAATACAAATCAATCTTTCAAAAGCGCTAAAATATTTATAAAAATTAATGCGATAAACAGGTAAACAAAAATTCCGGCCTTATCCTAAAAGTCTTATTTTATTAGTTGTTAAGACTTTCGATGAAAAATTAAAACTTGTCATAGCTAAAAAACTATCTAAATTGGTAGTAAATACCGTAAATAACACGTGAGGATAGACGAGCACAGAGGCATTTCTACCCGTACCAAAACTTGGTTGAATTCCCCTTCCCATTCAGCTATTAGAGATCACTCACATACTCAAGACCACACCTTTAACTACAATAATTTTAATATATTAACCCAAACAAATTCGACAACCAACCTACATATTTTAGAAACTTTGTACATTCACAACATTAAACCCTCTCTTAATAGTGATTCCGGCCCATTTAAACTACAGCTACTTTAACTCGGAAACAGTCAACACAGTTCATGTCTGTTTACATTCAATAATAGGAAACTTGAAGATGTCTGAGACTTGTCTGGTGAGTTTTGAGAATTTTTCTGGTGCTGTTAATACTTTATTTCATTTAAATATTAGTGGTGCACACATAAAATATTATATAGTTGAATTTCGAAAATTCATCTTATTCTGTTTTTGTTCTGATGTGTATCTTCTGTTTGTTTTACCTAGGCGAAGAAGGAGCAGAAATTTTTGTTTTAGCTTTTTTCTAATATATGATCACTCTTTAGTAATATATAAACCTTTGAGAACTATGTTTGATACAACTTAAAGTTACACTAAACTAACGATAAACATAACCATAAGTAACTATGATATAAACAAATATAATCAAATTAAAACTAATAAATATATACTTATATTTAAATAACTAATCACGTTAGGATTTGTCTATAGAATTAATTTGATGTAGCTTTGAAAATCTATTTCTTTGATATTATTTTATACGTGTTTTCACACTTGAACTGAATAGGAGGGATACAATTTGCCATTCCGAAAACGTTTGGTTATATTTCTTGAAATGGGATTAAGTTTTAATAGTTGTTTGAGAAGGACAACTAGTAGTTGCTAATTTTCTTCTATTCAAATATGGAAATTGGTTGAACCGCATCACCATATTTAGAAACTAGGATTTGACGTGGATAATTGTCGTAGTATTTGACGGCTGCTTTAAAAAGCTACGCTTTAAAACTATTAGTGGTATAACGAGGAGCGCATTCAAATACATTTAAACTTCAGAGAGAGAAACTTATGGACGTCCGTTTCCTAAATCCCTGTAAAGCATACTCCAGTGTAATTCCAGTTTGTAAATTTAAATTTACAACTTTTTTCTACGTCCTATACAAATAGCCCTAATATATATACAAGGAGGAGTTTGTCAGTTTAAAGTTGTTGAAAGTGAACAATAATTGAAAATAGTCCATTTAAATAGAGTAATTAACAAAGAAATTAGCAAAATACGACCGACAATTTAAAGCTTACACCCATGATTAGAATTTGAATGTGACAAATTAACCTTTACATTTAGTACTTTATCGTTTATTACCAATAAGGATTCTAAACCGGATAGATGAGTGAGAGTTTCTGAAAACATTGTAAGTACCACGTACAATGAAATTTATAAGTTTAAAAAAGCTCTGAATATACACTATAAACGCTGATACTTCTCTTACAAACTGCCGATAAATTAATATACATTAATTTTTTCATCGAAAAGCCTTAACAACTAATGAAAGAAGACTTTTAGGATTAGGCCTGATATTTTGTTTACACTATTTATCGCATTTAATTTATTATAAAATATATTTAGTGCTATTATGAAAAGAGGGGTGTGAAATTTTGTATTTAGAGGAATGGCATTAGAACCTTATAATTCCGACTTCTAAATCAAAAGTTAGCACCCATTAAGCATGAAACTTTGCCGAAATTTTTATTTTAAGGATTTAACACCCTTCAAATTAATATTTTCGTACTTAGCTTTTCAAAGTCAGATACTAATCTACATTAAAATCAATAAGAATGATCATTCAACAATTATTTGCAAACCAGATAAAGGTTTAGGTGTCGTCCTCTTAGATAAAGCTGACTATATTAGTAAAATTCTTGATATCATTTCCGACACAACCAAATTCACCCCAATTCTGAATAAAGACCCATTGATTCTGTCACTTAACTTGGAAGAAAAAATTAACCGTTTTTTACGTAAATTATTGAAAATTAATAAGATTGATAAAACATTATTTAATGATATATACTCTCACGGCTCTTCCCCAGGTATTTTATATGGTCTCCCCAAGATACATAAAGTTAATATCCCCATCCGCCCCATCCTGGCTGCCTTTAATACTCATAACTATAAATTAGCAAAATTCCTAGTACCCCTTCTGACCCCCTTTGCCACTAATGATTACAGCAAAATTCCTAGTACCTCTTTTGACCCCCTTTGCCACCAATGATTACATAATAAAAAATTCCTACACCTTTAAAAACTGGCTTTTAGGCATTAATTTGAATAGTTTTTTTATGACAAGTTTTGATGTGGAATCTTTGTATACAAATATCCCCATAAGAGATGCAATTGACTTTCTATTAGAAGATATTTTTCATTTAAATAACGAATTTCATGGCTTCACCAGGTCTGAATTTAAAACTTTACTGAATTTAGCCACCCAAGATACTTATTTCTTTTTTAATAACAAATTATACCAACAAACTGATTCCTTAGCTATGGGTTCTCCACTCAGTGCCACCCTTGCCAATTCATACCTAAGTCACTATGAAAAGATCTGGCTACAGAATTGTCCACCCTCTTTTAGACCAGTTCATTATAAAAGATTCATGGACGATACCTTTCTACTTTTTTCAAACAGAAATGAAGTACTCCCTTTCTTTGATTATTTAAATACACAACTGAATAATATTAACTTTACAAAGGAAGAAGAAGTTGACGGCACCATTCCATTTTTAGATATGTTAATTAAGAAAACAGATGTAAATTTTACCATAAATGTTTATCGTAAAAAAACTTTTTCGGGTCAGGGTTTAAATTTTTTTAGTCACACCCCACTTATATATAAATGTAACAGTATTAAAACTTTAGTATATAGGGCCTATCACCTTAGTTCTAATTACCGTCTCATGCATGAAGAATTTAATTTTCTCTTAAATTTTTTTAAAAATAATTGTTACCCCGCTTCATTAGTCCATAAGTACATAAAGGATTTTCTGAACTCGCGTTCCACACCCAAACCTCTAACGTATTCAGCTTTAAAATGCAGTTTGTATATAAAATTACCTTTTTATGAACACATTTTCACGAAACTTCGTAAAGAATTATCCTCCCTCTTACAAAGCTATTTTCCCCAATTGAATGTTAATTTAGTATTTACAACCTCATCCACGATCTCTTCGTTTTGCAACCATAAGGACCATGTCCCTGAAGCTCTTCGATCCTCAATTATTTATAAATTTACTTGTGATAGCTGTAATGCTATCTATATTGGCAGTACCTCCCGCCAATACCACGTGAGGATAGACGAGCACAGAGGCATTTCTACCCGTACCAAAACTTGGTTGAATTCCCCTTCCCATTCAGCTATTAGAGATCACTCACATACTCAAGACCACACCTTTAACTACAATAATTTTAATATATTAACCCAAACAAATTCGACAACCAACCTACATATTTTAGAAACTTTGTACATTCACAACATTAAACCCTCTCTTAATAGTGATTCCGGCCCATTTAAACTACAGCTACTTTAACTCGGAAACAGTCAACACAGTTCATGTCTGTTTACATTCAATAATAGGAAACTTGAAGATGTCTGAGACTTGTCTGGTGAGTTTCGAGAATTTTTCTGGTGCTGTTAATACTTTAATATTCCATTTTAATTTAGTTGCCCATTAATATAGAATTTCGAATCATTTATTTGTTTTTGTTTGATGTTAATACTTTAATATTCCATTTTAATTTAGTTGCCCATTAATATAGAATTTCGAATCATTTATTTGTTTTTGTTTGATGTGTAATCTTTGTTTGTTTACCGACGGAGGGCGACGTTTTGTTTTGTTTTTCTAATTATGATCAATTTTTGTAATATTTAAACCTTTGATTTTGATCACAGAGTTATTCTAATGTATACTGTACTATGTATATATATATATATTATATTATATTATATTTAAATAACTAATCACTTAAATTTTTATAGAATTTTGTGTACTTAAAATTATTTTTGTTTTATTTTATAGTGTTTTCACCTGATGATGGAAATTGCCATTTCCGAAACGTTGTAATTTCGAATAAAGTTTAATATGTGGAAGGCCCTAGTATTGCTTTTCCTATTCAAATTCAAATTCACATATATATATATATATATATATATATATATATATATATATATATATATATATATATATATATATATATATATATATATATATATATATTTAAATAGATATATTATATATATATAATATATATATATATATAGGTTCCAAGCAACTCTATTGTATTTTAAATTAAGAACAGTTTCAAAGCAGCTTGAGTGAAGCAGGTGACTTGGAAAACTGTTCCGAAGATGTCTTCTTTTTTGGAGAGGCGGATCGGACTAGTAGTAAAGCCTCCTGTACATTGTCTAACGGCGACGCTCTTGTCGATGGTTCGTGTCCTGGCGCGAGTAAAATTTTTTCGTCTTATTATTGCAAATTTCTCGCAACGAGCATGTTGTGCGCATGTCGGCGATCCTTGAGTTTGGTCGGCTGCTCCTGTAACCCATGAGCACCCCTGAAAAATGCCGTGTAGCCCAAGAGGGGGTTCCAACCACCCTTCTGTGAATTTATATATGTGCAAGTTTCAAAGCAGTGATACATTGAAGCAGGAGATTTGAAATCTTCCGACGATGCCTTCTTTTTCTGGAGAGGCGGGCATCGGACTAGTGGTAGAGCCTCCTGTACATTCGGTCTAACGGCGACGCTGTTGTCGAAGTGTTTCGAGTCCTGGCGCGAGTGAATTTTTTTCCCGTCTTATTATTGCAAATTTTTTGCAACAAGCTATTGTGGCCCATGTCGGCGTTCCTCCTTGACTTGGTCGGTTGCAACCTTGTTCATGAACACCCTGAAGAATACCGTGTAGCCCCCACCAGGTGTTCAACGCATTCCTTTTGGGATTTAAATAGTACCTCTCTTCAAGCAGTGATATGAAGCAGAGAGTTGAAAAACTTTTCGAGATGACTTCTTTTTCTGGAGGTGGATCGGACTAGTGGCGGAAGAGCCACCTCTACATTGTCTAACGGCGAACGCATTTGTCGATGGTTCGAGTCCTGTCGCGAGTGAAATTTTTTCCGTCTTATTATTGCAAATTTAGTCGCAACAAGCATCTTGTGCCCATGTCGGCGTGGTTTCTTGACTTGGTCGGTTTGCTCCTGTAACCCAGGGGCAACCCATCAGAGATTCCAATCACCCTTCTGTGAATTTAAGTAAGTGCAAGTTTCAAAGCAGTGATATTGAAGCAGGAGGAGATTTGAAAACTTCCGAAATGCGTTCTTTTTCTAGGGAGGCGGATCGGAATAGTGGTAGAGCCTCCTGTTATCGTCTAACGGCGACGCTTGTTGTATAGTTGAGTCCTGGGCGAGCGAAATTTTTTTCGTCTTATTGCAAATTTTTCGTAAGAAGCATGTTGTGCGCCTGTTGGCGTTTCTTGACCTTGGTTGGTTGGTCCTGTTACCCATGAGCACCCCTGAAGAAATGCCGTGTAGCCCCAGAGGGGTTCCAAACCATCTTATGGTGGATTTTAATAAGTATCGAGTTTCAAAGCATTGAAATCGAAGCAGGAAACTTAAAAACCGTTACGAAATACCTATTTTTCTGGGGTGTCGGATCTGACTAGTGGCTTAACCTCTTGTACATTGTCTAGTAGCGACGCTGTTGTCGATGGTTCGAATCCTGGCGCGAGTGAAATTTTCCTTCGTCTTGATTAATGCAAATTTGTCCGCAACAAGCATGTTGTGTGGCCTGTCGGCGTTATTTGATTTGGTCGGTTGCTCCTGAACCAGGAGCACCCCAGAAGAATGCCGTTTAGCCCCAGCAAGGTTCCAACAGCCCTTCTATGGATTTAAATAAGTATCGAGTTTCAAAGGAGTGATATCGAAGCAGGAGACTTGAAAAACTGTAAAGAGATACCTTATTTTTTTGTGGTGTCGATCGGACTAGTGGTGGAACTTACTGTACATTGTCTAACGGTGACGCTGTTGTTGACGGTTCGAGTCCTGGCGCGAGTGAAATTTTTCTTCGTCTTATTATTGCAAATTTATCGCAACAAGCATCTATGCAGAATGTTGTGCCCATTTCGGCGTTTTTTGACTTTGGTTGGTTGTTCCTGTAACACGGGAGCAAACTGCAGAATGGTGTGTAGACCCAGTAAGGGGTTAAAAGCACCCTTCTATGGATTTAAATAAGTAACCGTTTCACGCAGTGATATCGAAGCAGGAAGCTTGAAAACTGTTCCGAGATACTTCCTTTTTCTGGAGTGGCAGATCGGACTAGTGGTAGAACCTCCTTACATTGTCTAACGGCGACGCTGTTGTCGATGGTTCGAGTCTGGCGGGAGGTGAAATTTTTCCATCGTCTATTATTGCAAAGATTTATCGGCAACAAGCATCTTGTGCATGTCGGGTGGCTTGACCTTTGGTTGGTTGCTCCTGTAACCAGGAGCAACTATCAAAATGCCTGTTAGCCCAGCAGAAGTTCTATATATATACTTTATATCTGTCCTCTTATTCAGACCATGGTCCTCACTGCTATATCATTAGCACAGGTAATGCATAACCGTCATGTTAAGAACCCCTAGCACACTCAAGACTTTATTCCTTGCATCCGCTAAGGATTTAATTGCACCAGCCATCTTCCTTCCATTCACAGTAAATACTTTCAACTACATTTTGCATATCGTTCCCTTTTTTCAATCCACCAATATAATCCTAAATACTTTGAACTCAGACATTTGTTTCCAGCTGCTCACCATCTAACATACTTCACACCGAGAACTATCCTTACTCAAAACCATAACCTTACTCTATTCTACGTTTACTTTCAAACCCCTCCTTTTACACACCTGCCAAATCTCTCTCTACTAATCCCCTCAAAGCTCTTTCAGATTCGCCACCAAAACTAAATCATTTGCATATAATAGGTAGGGCACCCTCCACTCTCTTTCATTCTCCATTACTCTAACCCATCCTTGCTACCTCCACCCCACCTCTGATCTTTCATAACCCAATGCCATATATCATATATATATGATATTATATATATATAATATATAATATATATTATATATATATATATATATATATAATATAATATATAATATATATATATATATATATATATATATTATTATATAATATATATATATATATATCTATATATATATATATATATATCTCTTTTTCAATTGGAATCAATTCAAGCTTTGAAATATTTTTTATGTAATGTAAAAAGAAAAATAATTTATTTTTCCGGCTCCAACTCGACAATAGTTTCTCACTGTTTTGAGAAATTGTGCAGTACTTTCTGGCAATAAATTTTTCACATACAAAAATATTTTTTGAAAACATTAATGCAAAGAATCTGGTTCCGTTTCATACTCCGGCTGCGGCTCCAGATCCGGCGCTGGATCCGACTAAGGTTTCTGCACTATTTGAAAATTGTTTAGCAAGTCTTCTGGCAATAAACTTTTCAACCAAAAAAAATATTTTATAGGAACAAAAAATTATACCAGAATCCGGCTCCGGATCCAACTAAGGTTTCTGCACTATTTGAACATTGTTCAGCACGTCTTCGGCAATAAATTTTTCATCTAAAAAAATTTTTCTTGAAAAAATTTATAAACAGGATCCGGCTCTAACTCCGGCTCCGGTTCCGACTCCAGATCCGACTAAGGTTTTGAACTATTCGAAAATTAGTCAGCGAGTCTTCTGGAATAAATTATTCATCTAAGAAAATTATCTCTTGAAAAAATTTATACCAAGGATAAGGCTCCGAATCTGGATCCGGATCCGGACCCCGACTAAGGTTTCCTGCCTTTATTTGAATTTGTTCAGTAGCGTTTTCTGGCATTAAATTTTTTTTCCACTAAAAAATTTTTTTTTGACAAAAAATTCATACCCAGGCTCCGGCTCTGACTCCAGCTCCGGCTCCTACTCCAGCTCCGACTTCACTTT
>JABUQX010001036.1:22500-42500 GCA_015478945.1 Trachelipus rathkii
GGGAGACCGAACGAGAAAGTGGATTGAGTCGGTGAACGAATGTCTGAAGGAGAGAATGTGAGTTTGGCAGAGGCGAGAATAAGGTGCTGATAGGAGAGAATGGCGGGGTTTTGGATGGGGGCAGGTTGTGGCCCACCTGGGCCAGGGGATGAACCTTACATGACGATTTACCATAGTGACGTGTCCGTCGGGGCGGTCCCATGATGGCTCTCGGGTGGAATTTTCTGTTCGTGACTGAGCTTCACTAATCTAATGGTACAGAATGGGGGCGTAGGTGGGCTTTCTTTTCGAGTTTGTCATCGTTCTCCTACTGTTTCTTTTCCATGCTTGTCAGCCACGCTTAACCCCCCAAATCTGGGGCAAAGAGGAGGTGAAGAAAGAAGAAAGAATATAATATATTACTTATATATATATATATATATATATATATATATTATATTATATATAATTATATATATATATATATATACCGGTATATATATATATATATATATAATATATATATATATATATATATATATATATATATATAATTTATATATATATATATATATATTTATATATTATATATTATTATTATACATATATATAATATATATATATATAATATATAATATATATATATATATATTAATATATATATATTTATATATAATAATAATATATATTATATATATATATATATTATATATATATATTTAATATAATAATATATATATCTATATATATATATATATATTTATATATATATATATATATATATATATATATATATATAATATATATATATATTATACATATATATTATATTATATATATATATATATATATTATATATATAATATATAATATATATATAATATATTATATTATATATATATATTATATATATATATATTATTGTGTTATATATTATATAAATATATATAATATATATATATATATATATATATATATATATATATATATATTATATTTTATATATATGATATATAGTATATATATATATATATATATAATATATATATATACTGTATATATATTCTGTGTATATATATTATATATATATATATATATATATATATATATTATATTATATATTATATATAATATTATATTAAGTAGTAGTAGTAGTAGTAGTATGTAAAACGAGCGTATCACCCCACCCTCCCCATTTCGCTCGAAGGGGCTACCTGACCGACCCCTCATTTCCCTCGGAGATATCCTGGAAGACTCTTTTTCCAGTTTCTTTATCGCTTGCTTCATTCTACTATAGTTACCCAAATTATATTTTCGAGTGCTTCTGTTTTCTTTCAACAATAAAAAGAAAATATAATTTTTAGGAGTAACCTTTTTAAAAATTCTCTTTCAGTCAAAGATTAAACTCATAGCGAATGTGACTATCTGAGGGAAAAAAAAGTCGCGCACTCTACCACTGCGCCACGAAGCAATTGAGATATGTTTCTCAGAAGTTATATTTATACTTATAAATATAAATGTTTGATATTCGGAGAGGTGATTATCATTTTCTAATAAATTAGAAAATGAGAAGTTTACCGTCTCTATTTTATATTTTTTATATATAATAGAGACAATATTGAGTTTTACAATAACTTTTTTAAGATAACTTGATTTATTTATTTTTATTTTCCATCTTATTTTCAACTGAGATTTTGCTGAAGCTTCTTTCGATATTCCTCAGAGATGAATTCAAGTCGAGTTTTCTTTCACAAATTTTTTTTAATTCTTCATCTTTATCAATTATTTCTTTTATTTTTTTCATATTCTTGGTTATGAGAGAAAACGACAGGTTTACTTTTAATAAAAAATTATATTCATTTATTAATTTATAGAAATTTATATAATAATATACTTGTCTTTGTTCTAGTTTAAATTTGTGTTGCAAGTCTTGTATCGCTTTACCTTCTTTTTCTATATGATGATTATAGAGTTGAGATTTTACAAATCTCGGATATAAGGGAATACTTTGCATATTATTTTCACCTTCTGTCAGTGTATCATGAGTTATATTTATATCTTTATCATTAAAGCTAATTTTTCCCATTTTTATTTTTTCATCAACTTCAGAAATCTTTTTAAAACCATCTTCAAAATAGTATGTATCCTTTTTGTATTTGAGTTCACATAATGCTTCCTCGATTTTAGTTTTTTGTTTATTTTGTTTATTTTTGTTGTTTTGTTTAATTTCACTGTCATATATTGGTTTAATTTTTTGATTTAAAGTAAACAATTTCTTTAAATCTTTTTCATCAAGCTTATTTAATGAATTTTTATATCCTTTATTATTCTTAGAATAAATCAAGTTATCTTTAGCTAATGTATCCACCATCTCCTCTGGAGAAGTCATTGTGCCAAACTGATTGAAGTCCTTAATTGTCTTACACAATGCAATGAAATGATGAAACATTCTAGAATATTCTAAAAATTACTAAAAGAGAATATAGAATAGCTATACAAATATAACTTCTGAGAAACATATCTCAATTGCTTCGTATCCGAGTGGTTTGAGCGCTAGACTCCTCTTTCGGAGGTCTCGAGTTCAAATCCTCATTAGGTTTTAATATTTGTAAAAAAAATAAATTGGGTAATATAAATATAACTTCCAAATTTTTATCTTTAATGTCTCTCTAGCTGAGTGGGTTAAGTAACGACTTCCCATGCTAGACTGTGAGTTTGTATCCTTTTAAGAGAGAACTGTAATGTTGGTTTGCACTACTAGTGCAAAAATATTATAAGAATGATAACATTACTTTGCACTACTAGTGCAAAAATATAATAAGAATGATAATATTATTTTGCACTAGGTGGTGCAAAATATAATAAGAATAGTAATAATAATTATTATTATATTCAAAATATTTTTATTTTTAGCGCTTAATAATATTGCCAGAATTTCATTCAATCTATGATTAAAAGCAGTTTTTAATATGATTGTTAAGGCATTCGCTTTAGCAGTTTACTAATTACTTAGAAGATATTTTTAAAAGTGGCTTGGTAAAATGAAAAAAAAAATGAAAATTGATTTATAATAAAAAATTCTTTAATAAATATGGAGATATTAATTGAACTTCAAGATAAAAAATATTCAGTTATTGGAGGACTTTTATTCGGAAGCATTTCATTACCTTGTTCATCTTGTAACAGTCATCAAACATATATGGTTCAGGATTGTGAACAAATCTATAATTTTTGTAGGACTTGTAAAGAATTGATACAAAGTTCTAAATTTGAACATGACTGTTACAAATATAAAATTCAGTACAAAAATCATAATTATGATTATCATTCACAATATAAAATTCAGTACAAAAATCATAATTATGATTATCATTCACAATATACGCAAAACAATAATAATAAACCATTAAAATATTCACCAAGAATATATTTAGAGAAAGTTATTGATAAATATTATAAAAACAATAAAGATATAAAGAAGAATTATGATAAATTATTAAATCTCAATGATGAATTAGAAGAGACATTTCAACAGGAGATAAAGAATTTCAAAAGAAAAAATTCTTTTAATGTTCATTTTAAAATTTATAAATTACTACAGTTATGTGGTGTCAAATGTAATATATCTGATTTTCAGAAAGTTTCTAATAAAAGAGAAATTACATTAAATGAATACAATGAAATGTGGAAGAAAATATGTGAGATTAACAAATGGGAGTGGATCAAGTAACATGTATAAAAAGGATATGAGTATTATATTTAAAATTTTTAAATATAATAATTTTCCTTTTATTTAATTAGTCTGAATCGTAATCAGCTTCAATAATTTTTTCATATATTTTTTTATATTTTAAAGCTTCTTCAAAACTTTGTAAAATTATATCTAGGAGAGCTAGGTGATGCTGATACTTCTTCAATAGCTAAAGGAACTTGACGTGAAGTAAGAGCTGGTAGTGTTGGTTGAGTTTGAAGTATTTCTTTTTGATGCACAGTTATATCCTTAATCGGTTCAATTAATGGTTGTAGTAGTTTAATATTTTCTTTAATCCTATTGAATAAATTAATAGCGTTCGGATTATATTTTATTTCGTGTTCTATAACAAAATCGGGATATTTTTCTTTTAACGTAATTTTTTCTTCTTCTTCTTCTTCTTCTTCTTCTTCTTCTTCTTCTTCTTCTTCTTCTTCTTCTTCTTCTTCTTCTTCTTCTTCTTCTTCTTCTTCAGAATCAAATGTTATTTGTACAGGAGGTTTATTGTTATCTAAAATGTTTAACAAGTTTATGTACCCAACTAATCTATCTAAAATGACTTTAAATTCTTTAATATCTTTACTAGTAAAGATTTTTTGATCTATGAGTTTTTTTATTTTTTTAGTATTTATTCCATTAATTTTTGAGAGATTTTGAAAGTTCTTCATTTATTATAGAGAAAAAAAGTTTATGAAAAATTAATTTGATGATAATCACCACCAATATATTGCATTTGACAATTACCTTCATTGAAAAATTTAATTTCCTCATCATTCAATACATTCACATATCTTCTTGGAAGAAATACATTAGTTACTTCATCCTCTCCCACACGTAGAATTGCAAACATTGCGAGACCATATTTTGTATTAATTTTTCTAAGTTCAATAATGTTATAAATCACATCTTTATTTAAATCAGATAGTTTTGTAGTGTTCACGTAACCAGTTGAATAGTTCAAAATTTTTATTAGCTCTGATTTGTTAACACTCATTTATTATAGAGAAAAAAAAGTTTTCTGTTTTTTATTTTATAGTTTATATTCATTCTTCAATATTCTTCAACATCATATCCATCATAATTTTATTAGTCATCTCCTCATCTCCATTTTTCTTTAGCAAATTTTCTCTTTCCTTTTTCCATATTTCTTTCTCCATCTCTCCCATAGGCACCCCTCTATATTTTTCTATCTTTTCAAATATATCATCCATCGTAATTTTCTTATTCTCAATAGATTCATCTCCTAATATATCTTTTTCGGAAAGGTCATTCGGATTTCCTAAATCGTATTTTAGAAACATTTGAATAGTATGCATAGATTTTTCATTGGTTGTATCACTTGCAGCTTGAAAATTTATGATATCTCCTTCGTTAAGGTGAATGCTTTTTATTCTATTAATTCTAAAATCTGTATCACTATTTTTATATATATCTAAATCTTTAAATTCATCTCCATTGATAAATAACTTCACTAAAATATATCGATCTTCATCTAGAGATGCCAATGTAATTGTATCTATAAATCCTTCATATGGCATAACATAACCAGTTTTCTTCGAAGATGGTCCTTTCATTCCTAATACGAATGGGAACTTCCCCAATTCTAATTTTGAATTTGTTTGAAAAATTATTGTTTCGTAAGCACATGTTTCTTTTTTAAAATTATTTATATTTTCACTAAGAGTTGAAATCTGTTTATTAATCGTTTTTAAGGCGTTTTCAAAACCATCTTTTAACAGAACGTTATTATGCATATCAAAGAGTTGAGATTTTATTTCTTCAACAAATTTTTTAATATGATCACCTTCAGATTGTAATTCAGTTATTGATTTATTCATATTTCCTGTCTGTTTCAACATTTTATCAACCTTACTTCTTGTTTCTTTTACTAAATTATCTGTATAAATTTTTGTAGTAACGTCGTTTTCTTCTCGAGGATTAGCCGCATTTGCAAGCCTTTTATTTTCGATATCAAAATTACCTTCCTCATCTAAATATTTAAATCCAATTCCTGACAGTCCTGGAGGTCCTGGAGGTCCTCGAGGTCCTCGCGATCCTGGTGGTCCACTTCTTGTTAGAGGTCCTTCACCAAAGTTATTAACACTCATTTATTTTAGAGAAAAAAAGTTCTTGTAGAATTGAGTGAAAATTTATTATAGAGAAAAAAAGTTCTTGTAGAATAGAGTGAAAATTGCAAATAATTTCATTCAATTTTTGTATTTGATACGTTGAATAGACAATATCGCATTGTATATAATTTTCAAATTCAGTCGGAGGTTGAACGCCGAATGAATCGAAATAATAGCATAAGTTTTTACAATTCTTAAACCAACATGTCCAATGAGTTCCTGAACCTTTAATTGAATCCAAATTTAAGATTCCATATTCCTTTTTATTAGATTTTTTTGGAAGAGCATCTCTCATATAAATTCCTTCAAAGTTTGGAATTTTAAGTTCATTAACGTATTTCATAAGATCGTATTGACTCAACGCTTTCATCGGAATATTCAACTTTTGTATGGTTTTAAAAATAAACCCTCGCCAGTTTTTCGACGAGGGTATGGTTTTAAAAAAATACCTTTTCCATTTGTTTTCTTTTTTTCCATTTGAAGGTTATGCCTTCTAGTTTCTTCTAATTGCTTTTGAGCTGTCTTTTTATCATTTACAGTCTTTGCTATAGCACTAGCTCCACCAGCAAGAGAACCGATTGCAGTGGCAGCTGCTAGTAATGTTGGAAGCGTTATTATAAATCCTCCATGTTTTGCTAAGGCTGTTACTTGTGATATGCTTAATTTTAAATTAAATGGTATACCTTTTAAAAATTTAGCTTTTTGAGTTAGAGTTAAGAGAAGAGATATGTTTCCTTTATCCTTTGGATTGATTCTAAATGATATAGAAGATTTTTTATTTACTGCATTGTTTAACTTCTTTACCTGATTTGGTGTAAGATATACTTTCATATCGTTGTACGTCATTTATTTAAGAAGAAAAAAAGTTATTATATATAAAATTTTATATATAATTTTTTTTCGTTCCCCCCGTGAACAAGGGGGGAGTGAAGGGATGTAATTGTTTTTCGTAACCCCCGTGATTCACGGGGGTTACAATTTTTAAATTTTTATATTTTATTAGAAGTAAATTGAGTTTTTACTCTTCCACATTCTGAGCATGTACCTCTAAGCATACTACTTTTATTTGTCATAACCTTTTGAACATTTTCAGTATTTGTTATTTTTCTACAATGAATACAGTAATACCTCATTTATTTAAGAGAAAAAATTAAAAAGCGATATTCATTTTATTTCCATCAGATTGTAGTTTCACAAGTCGATCTGATAATACTAATGCATAAGCCTTTGTAGGTTTTGATATATTTTTCTTAAAAGTTGCTCTTATTTTAATATCTGTAACGGAATTTTTTATTTTTTCAGATTGTCTACTTACATCAAATACTAGCAATGGATACAAATTTTGATATTCTATTAAACTAATAGAACAATTTTCTTTATTAAGTATATGATTAGAATAATCTGATAACATTTTATAAGCGGTTGTATAATAATTCTCATTAAAATCAAGTCGAAGATCCATTTCTGGATATCTTTCGCTATTTAACTGAACAAAAGCGTTAGTTATATTACAATGATTAAATATACCTCTATTCATAATTTGATTATCACCATTTGTTTCTTGAAAAGCTAAAATTATAAATCGAGGTTTCTCAGACCCGGCTGTAACATTTAATCTCTAATCGAATTGTTGTTGTCCTTGATTTACTTCTATAGATTCACACTGTCTATTCAAAAAATTAATATTTAATGTAACTTTATTTTGAATATCTTTATACAGTTTTATTGAATATTCATCTGTAAGTGTTACGTGTGGGATTCTCCATACTATTCTCGATAAAATAATTTTACCATCAGGAACTTTATAAGTACCATCATCGTTTTTATCTGACGATTTTAATATAACATCATTATCATCTTCTTTCCTTCTTAATGTAAGCTGATGTTTTATGCCATAAATTACCTTATCATAATTTTCACAAAATCCAAATATATGACTTAACGGAATAGCTACACTAAAATTCCCCGATGAGTTCTTAAATAAGTATTTGTGTCTCTCCACATATCCAGAATTATTAATTTTTGGACATACTTTATCACATTTATCAGGTGACCACATAAAATTCATACCTTCTAAATAATTGAGAGGATATGTTAAAAGTCCTTTCATAGTTGATGCTTGTCCAGGATTTGGATATTCTTCCATACTTTTATTTCCAAGTTGATATTCAACTCTTGAAAATAAATACATGATTCCGTTATTAATTAAATTTATATATAATTCTTTTCCTGATCCAGTTCCAGTTCCAGGTTGATCTTTTTCAAATATTGATCCATCTTCTTTTTTTAAAGATCCCTCGATATAAATATAACTTCTAGAAGGTAGTAAAAATTCATCCTGATTTTGAACTGATATTCTTATATCACTAGGTGTATTTAAATCAACTCCTGTATAAGGTTCATATTCTTGATATTCAAATCTTTTAATTGAATCATCTATTTCTGATGATTCCTTTCAATTTAAATTATACTCCATTTATTATAGAGAGAAAAAAGTTTATGTTGATTTTAAATGTAATCGAATAGTTATTTCTTCTCCTCGAAGATTTAACGGTTTATGATATTGATCAGTAAGCCAAATATGAATTAAATTAACAGTTGGAATTGTTATCGGTAGATATACTACTGTATTAGGTCTCTCATTTATTTTATAACCAGGAGGAACATCGGGAAAGAAACTATACAAAATTGGTTTTTGATGTCCATTAAGATAAGAACCTTCTATAATATCACAATTAACTAAAATAGAATTTACTGGTGAAATATTAACAATGTTTTCACTTTCATGTTTTCCAATGCCTTCAATAGCATCCCTACTAAATCCTAAAAGATTTTTAAATGACTTTTCATTGAAATATATAATAAAATTAGCCTTCCTAACATGAATAATACATTTCATAGTTATGTGGTTTGCTTCAATACTGAATGCTTCTGAATGCTTATTTTTAACAAGATGTTCTTGAATGTAATTGTTAATCGCTTTGATTTCATAAGCTCCTGTTGGAAATAATATTTCAAAAATTTTACCGTTATATTCATATGCAAATTTATTATTTGATTCATCAATATTTGGTACTGAATTATACGTATTTATATTTAATAACGCTATTTCATGCGTTTTACCCTTATCTAATTTCAAAGAAGGATAAAAATTATATTTGAAATCAGATGTATTACTAGATAACACAATGCTCATTTATTATAGAGAAAAAAAGTTATTTTAAAGATTATGGCTAACATTTTTAAAATTATGTAAATCTTAACAGTTCATCATTAATAGCTTGTAACTCATTAAATACATTAGTATTACCCGATTGAATTTCTGAAAATAATATTCTATGTTTATTAACAAGCTCATTAGGATCTGAAGGTAAAAATTTAAATCCCGTACCTGATATTTCAGGTACGTCTCCTACACTAGTTCTTCGAGGAGTATCTCCAATACTGTTTCTTCTTGGTGTTCTTACTTTCTGACGTAATTCTGATTTTAATTCATCAAGCAATTTATATTCATCATATATTGGTTTAATAAACATCTTATATTTATCACCCTTATTCGATTTAGCAGTACTTCCATCGTATCTAAAAAACGCTTTAGTTTGAATCATTATTTTCTTATAATTATTATAGTCATTTACGGAAACTTCTCCAGGACTTTTCAAGGTTAGAAGTTTCCATAGACCTTCAGTACCGATGTATTGGGTTTTATCAATAATTAAATTATTACCATCAATTTTAACTGTTGCGTTACCTAATTTAAAATCATCACCTCCTTCAATCATTTTAATACCGAATGCGTTGTCATATTTATTAGGATAATAAATTACTTGCATATATTTTCTAGCTATTTTTCCTAACTTTGTAAAATTATATCTAGGAGAGCTAGGTGATGCTGATACTTCTTCAATAGCTAAAGGAACTTGAACGTGAAGTAAGAGGCTGGTAGTGTTGGTTGAGACTTTGAAGTATTTTCTTTTTGATGGCTCAAAGTATATCCTTATCGTCAATTAATGGTTGTAGTGTTTAATATTTTTCTTGATAGATAATCTTGTTTCACACTAATTTCTCTGCTAAAAATCTTTTTCTGAAGTTCTCTTTCTAATATTTACTAAAATCAGATTTTTCTTTTAATATTTAAATTGCCAATTTATTATAGAGAAAACAAAGAACTCAAACATTAAAACATCTAAACTCAAACATCTAACATCTAACATACTAAACATCTAACATATTTATGAACAGTATCCTATTGTAAAAACAGACTTTAACGATTTTGATGTTATGTGTTTTAGATTGTTAGATGTTTTAGATGTTAGATGTTTGGTGTTTCCGTTAAGTCTTTTTTCATTTTATTCTCAGATGTTGTATTGATCCTTTCCATTTAACCATATTTTTCTTTATTTCTTTTTTAATATTTTTTCACCTCTATAATTGCCTTTCATATTTCACCATTTTCTTGTTCATAAAAACTTCCAATAATCTCTTCATCACTCATGTCTCTTATTTTATAAGTTATAGGATTTGTTTTCAATACTTCAGATATAATAAATATTTCTTCTGTAAAGTTTGAAAGATAACCTTTTCTAAAATCTTTATATTTTCTGCTGATTCTTACTCTATCACCAAGGTTAAATTTTGGTTTCCTAAGTTTAGACTTAGTAGGAGGAAATAAATTTTCATACACAACTTTACTATTCTTCTCAAGAGATCCTTGTTCAGGAGTCATTTTAATACTTCTATGAGAACTTGTATTATAATTTTTTACTAAATCAGGGAGAATATCAATCCATTTCTTTGTTTTGTTTTCTGTAAAATATTTCCACATTTTAGATTTTAAAGTTCTGTTAAATCTTTCTACTACTTGAGCTTGAGCTTTCATTTCATTCTCTGTAGCAAACCAATGTATTCTATGTTTTCTAAATAGCTCTTGAGTTGGTTTATTTATGAATTCGAGTCCTTTATCCGTATGTATTTTTCTAGGAATTCGTTCCTTAAATATATTTTGAAATGCCTCGGCGATATCATTTCCAGTTTTCTTTTTAATAGGAGTAGCCCAAGCGTATTTACTGAATATATCTATAACTGTGTTAATTTATATTTTTATTTTGAGATTTATATTTTTGCATGTCTACTAAATCAGCTTGCCACTGGTCGTCAACACTAGACACAATTACCCTTCTTGTCGAAAATTTGTCTTATCGGTTTATGCAATGTGTAAACGTTTTGATGATCTAACCAGTCCTTAACTATCTTAGAAGATAACCCGCTTTTTCGTACTAAATCATTGATTCCTGAGTATCCAGTTTTAGGATTATAATATAATTTCCTCAATTTTTCAGAGCCCGATTTCGCGAGCTCTTTACCCCGTTTTTTGATGGTAAACCCATTCCGAATCTTGATTTCATTCCCATAACTCCTGTGACTAATCTCGCGTCTTTTCTAACGTACTCTGGTTCATTAGGATCTAACGCAATTTCACTCGCTTGTTTTGCTAATAAATCATCTGCCGCATTTCTCCCTTTCGTATTTTTATGTTTTAAATAATTTATATCATGTTGTTTACAGGCCTTATCTAAACTGTTAACACCATTATATCCTTCTTTTAATCTTTTGTGTACTTTCGTACCTGGACCACAATATGAATATTTTCCTGTATTCCTGAACGATCCGTTTTCAATATTTTCCGATGGAACATTATTAGGTAAATTTAAATGCATTTCTGGTAAAGGAAGTTCTTCACGCTTGAATTTTAAACCAATCCTGAAACCAGTTTTCGTCTTTACAAAAATAATTTCAATTCATTAATATAGTTTTGATTTTCAAGGGTTAACTTTATTGAATTGGTCTCAATGAAATTTTCTTTATGAACTTTTCGAGTTGTATTGTAAATATACATTTATTTAAGAGGAAAAAACTTTTTAGGTACATATATAGACTTAAAATTAGCTTGATATCTTCCCTCTCCTGGTGGTAATTTTTTATTTATAACGATGTAACCAAATGGTTCTTTCCAAACAGTTTCGCAATAATTACGAAATTCTTCCCACGTCATATCTTTTGAAATGAAATCATTAAAAATATTAACTAAATCTTTTATAGGCAATGAGAACAATATAAACACATTAGCATTGGATCGTATTGTTTGACGAGGAAGTTTAAAATAGTTTTGACTAATATAAATAGAGCTTGTATTATTATGTCTTCCTCTCGTATAATAATTTTCAGCTTTACTTTGATTTGAATCATTCATTATATCATCAAATACAAATAAATTTTTCTTCTTAGTATTAACATCTTTCGGGTCTAAAATTTCGGAAGAATCTTCATAATATTCTACCTTATATTTTGATTTTTTATGCTTTTTAGGTAGATTTCTAATAAATGAATCGATATCACCTCCTCCTTTCTCCAATAATTCAAGAACTTCGCTTTTATTATATCCTTTATCAAATCCTGATTTTATTAATTTATATTCTGGCTGGTGTAAAGACTTTCCAAAAACAAATAAATTATTATAATCTAACCACTTATCCATAAGTAACATTCTTAGTAGTAAATTCGTTTTACCGCATCCAGACTCACCAATAATTAGAATTCTACAGTTAGGAGATGGTAATAAGAAATGATGTTCTTGATTATTTCTGCTATTCTCATCTTTCCAATGGATAGAAATGTTTTCCATTATTTATTATAGAGAAAAAATGATAACAAACTATATTTAGTATTTTTAGGTTTTTCAAAGGGGGTAGCGAAACGCTACCCCCTTTGTAATGTTATAAAAAATTATATTTCGTTTGTAATTTATTCAAAGAGGGTAGTGAAACGCGACCCTCTTTGTAATGTTATAAAAAATTATATTTCGTTTGTAATTTATTCAAAGAGGGTGACGTTTCGGGGCCTCCCTTTAATTTTGAAAATATATAATAATTGTATTTGCTTGAAATTTTTTTTCAAGGGAGCGGTGTTTCACCGCCCCATTCAAGTTTAATTTTCTAGAAAAAAACAAACTATATAAACCGGATTCGTTAATATAAATTGTAAAAGGATGTAAATTTTTTCAATGGGGGCCTGAAACGGGCCCCCTTGTTTATATTTAAATTTTTATATTTTTTTTGTTGGGATGCCTTAAGGCATCCCACCAATTCTTATTTATTTTTTACGTTATAAGCCCCCCGTTTCAGGGGGCTTATACGTTATATTATATTTTTTTACATTTATTTATTTTTTTAGCGTATATCCTTAAGGATATACGCTATAATTTTTATATATATTATATTTTTTTAACTCTAACTTACAACTAACATACAATATTTTTTTTATTTTTTGTTTTTTCTTAAACCTAACTTAAAACTACTTACAACTAACATGCAATATTTTTTTTTATAATCTGTTTGCGTGGTGTCAACTAACTTATTATATAATGTCCTAAAGCTAATGTGTTTATATTGTTTTCTAATATATATCGTTTATCATCATTTCTCGATAATGCTATTTTATTGACTTGTGTAGTATACAAATCATGTTTTTTACTTCGTATTAAATTTAGTTTCCTATATAGAGTTTCTTCCATAAATAATACTTTTTTATAGTCATCAATGTTAATCGTTTGATTGATAACGCTTTTCTTTACTCCCTTCGCTTTTTTAATTTCTTTATTTTCTAATGTTTTATAAGCATATAATTTTGCTCTTAGTCCTACAAATTCTGTTATCAGTTTTCCAGCTGTTTCATCTTTCATTTTACCCAATACCTTTTTATTTTTTTCTGAATATAATTTATGCTCTTTTGGATAATCAGATGTATCGAACAGTTTCTACATTCGTTTCTACATAATAGCATAATGAATCTGTATCTGTAAACTATTTTTTCTTTTTCATTATATTTATTTTTAATATGATTATAATGAAAGTCATACATTAAAGTTTTACTTAACTCTAAAATAGACATTCCTACATAGATAGGTTTATCAAATCTTAGTTTAGTTTTTTTTCATATGACAAGCTATTAAATTTTCTGAGAATATTTTAAACGATTCAAAATTTGGTTTATTTACTAATTTTTGAGCTTGCTCTTCATTTTTAACTAGTCGTACATCAACTCTATTTCTTATGTTTTCCATCGTTTTACCAAACACCGAGTTGTTCATTAATTTATAGAAATCTTTTTCAAATTCATTCTTCGCTTCCTTTCTCTTTCTCGTGTTAAGATCAATGTATGATTTCATCCAATTGCTCTGATCAAATTCCAATATTCTATGTATTTTCGTTAGTTTCAATCCTAAATTCAAACACTGTTTTAAATTTCTATAGTGTATGATATATTTTTCTTTATTATTCAAGTTTGGAACTAATTTTGAAACTTTATCTAATTTTATATTTTCTGCTGCTAAGGGGTAATCGTTATGTAAATTGTGTAGTTCATTAGGATATTCTAAATCAACTTCATCACTGATGTCTAAGACATCAAAATCGTTAATGTTTTTCATCCATTTAAAATTTCCCGTAGGCAAATACTGAGACATTGCCCAACCATACAAATTATTAGCATCTAAATAAGTGATATAACTATGCGGTTTATTTTTATCATAACTTTCTTGAATATATGGATTATTAGCCTTCGCATATCTATGTGTTATAGTACTGATTCCTCCTATAATCCCCTTTTCTATCATTAACAACATATCCAGATCTTTTAATAAATCTAATTTTACTTTCGTTTCTTTTAATAATGCGTCCCAAGACAAACCTGGAGATGTAAAATAACGCGCTGGATCTAATTTATAAGTATCTAAACAAGTTGTTCTAAAATTTTCAAACACATCAGCTAATAATAATGTGTCAGATTTTAAGTATAACATATGATAATCTTTAAATGTTTCACAATTAAATTTTGTCCAGATAGTCTGTGCATGTTTGTAGTCCTCGTTTGTTATATCTTCATTATTCAAAATATTATAAAATTTCTCTTTTTTAGGTAAATTTTCATGATTAAATTTTGCTATATCATCCATCCAGTCGTATGGATAAATTCCTTTACGTTTTAGTAGCTGAAACTGTTCATCTTGATAATATTTGTGCAAATTCTTTAATAAATTTTCATCCGTTAAATTTGATACCAATTTAGCTAGAGATGAAGACATGAATCTGAAACTATCGATGAATCTCAATTCCATGCTTATCGAGTTTATTATTTCGTCAACTTTTATATACTGACTGAAACTTATATAAGTTTCATCCGTTTGAGGAATTGCTTTTAATTCACCATCGGTATGTCCAAATTCTTTAACGAATAAATGGGCGTCGTATTTAGATAAGTTATGCATTATTATTGGAATAAATTTAGGATTTCTAATTTGTAAATTACAACTTCTGTGAGCAGGTCCTCTATATTCTCCTGTTAAGTGATTGTGATCTCTTACTTTGAAATCATTTTGTGTATATTCTTTTTTACATACATAACATCGATTAGCATTTTCATGATTCATCTCTTCTTCTGAAGTTAAATTCATTGGTTCGTTCATTTTCAGTAATTCATAAATTCTTTTTGATTCTGATATTAAATATTCTACAAACGTTTTAGGTGCTTCATTTCCTTCATATATTTCAAGCTTTGAATATTCATCTACATCACATTTCGTATAACAACACCAACTGTTTGGTTGATGTTTCTGTAGGTTAATGGTATAAGATTCTTTAGGATCTGGTTGACTCGTTTGTATCTTTTGTAAGGTGCTTTCAAAATCTGCATAAATAACAAATGGATGTCTGAATTGTTTATAATACAATTTAAATTGAACTTGACCTTCAGCTAATTCCATTCTTACTGGTTTATGAATACTACATTCTGGTAGATGATTATCTAATAATTCTTTTTTATAAAAACTATGTAAACAAAATCGACATGGATAAGTTTTACCATTATGCTTTTTATCTATGAATGGACTCAATGCTTTCATAAGTATATAATGTGTATTTTTATCATTTGATATTAAAAGTAAATCAACATGTTTAGTTTTCTCAACTTTTGTAATTCTTAATGGATATAATATTTCTTTTTCATCTAGTCCGAATACGTTAACGGACACATCATTCTGATTTTCAAATTTATCAATCTGATCTAGCTTAACTGGGAATTCTATTCCTTTCCAATTATATTTTTCTGATTCTAGCTTTACTCTATTAGATATTCTGTTATTATTATGACCTTCATCTAAACAATCAGATCTGGCTATACACCATTTAAAACATTCATTATCATTTTCGTTTTGAATATTTATTAATCCAAATTTTGGGTGCTTATATTTAGTTGGAGTTTCGATATATGAAGAAGCTCTTAATGGTTTATATTTAGCTACTTTTATTTCAAAATCTAGAAGTTTATTGATTATCCATCCTGATCCTTCTTTTGTAAATTTGCATATTTTTTCTTCAATTTTATTAATCATTACATGAATAGTATCTTTTATTTGAGAATTATTTGTTATACTTGTCATAGAACCGCTATTAAACCAGTTATTTATCGTTTGTTTTCTTTCATCAGGAAAATTTTTATAGAATTCAACGTGAAGAGAAAGACTTAATTTTAAATTTTTCCAATTTTGATCTTGAATTTTATTTTCAATTGTGCTCATCATATTATTAATAAATGTTCTTGGGTCAATTATATTTATATTTGTATAACAATAGGCTTTAAAATGACCTTGAATTCCTTCTCTACAATTTTTATAAACACATTGTATTGAATTTCTTTGATGAATCTTACTTTTCTCATGAATTTTAAGATTTAGAACGCTTTTATTACACAATGAACATAATTTTCGTGTTATAAGTTTCTTTTTATTATTCAAGTCATCAAAGAAATTCATATTGAGAATTGATTGATTTGTATTCCTCTTATGTTTATTACTTTTTTCATGTATCTTTAAATTTTTAATAGTGGTATTACAGATCCTGCAAGTTGTCATTTTATTATAGATTTTTTTATTATAAGTCAATTTTTGATTTTGCTCATTCTCAGATCTTGCCATTTTATTATAGATTTTTTTATTATAAGTCAATTTTGAATTTTCATCTTTCTCAAATTTGAGCTTTGATTTTAAAAAAGGAGATAATTTTTCTTCTAAATCTTTTATTCTTCTTGAAAATCGTTCTTTATCTAAAATTACAGAAGTTAGCTCATCGTTTGTTCTATCATAATCATCCATCTCACAAATATAATTATTTCGTGAAAAGATGACTTTCTTTTTATTTTTATTCATTTTATTTCCTTATTTATTATAGGAAAAATAAAAGAAATAATTGATAAAGATGAAGAATTAAAAAAAATTTGTGAAAGAAAACTCGACTTGAATTCATCTCTGAGGAATATCGAAAGAAGCTTCAGCAAAATCTCAGTTGAAAATAAGATGGAAAATAAAAATAAATAAATCAAGTTATCTTAAAAAAGTTATTGTAAAACTCAATATTGTCTCTATTATATATAAAAAATATAAAATAGAGACGGTAAACTTCTCATTTTCTAATTTATTAGAAAATGATAATCACCTCTCCGAATATCAAACATTTATATTTATAAGTATAAATATAACTTCTGAGAAACATATCTCAATTGCTTCGTGGCGCAGTGGTAGAGTGCGCGACTTTTTTTTCCCTCAGATAGTCACATTCGCTATGAGGTTTAATCTTTGACTGAAAGAGAATTTTTAAAAAGGTTACTCCTAAAAATTATATTTTCTTTTTATTGTTGAAAGAAAACAGAAGCACTCGAAAATATAATTTGGGTAACTATAGTAGAATGAAGCAAGCGATAAAGAAACTGGAAAAAGAGTCTTCCAGGATATCTCCGAGGGAAATGAGGGGTCGGTCAGGTAGCCCCTTCGAGCGAAATGGGGAGGGTGGGGTGATACGCTCGTTTACATACTACTTATATATAATATATTATATATTATATTATATATATATATTATTATATATATATTATACTATATTATATATATTTATATATATTTTATATATATATTATATATATATATATATATATATACTATCGTCAAGATTAACACCACAAGGTTAAATATCACTCGTAGGAACCCACACCAACAGACGACGCATCAGTGTAATATAATAAACCCGAAGAGGAATTCCTACAGCATTGGGGGTCACTGCGATAAATTTAGGAAAACATAAACCACGTAACTAGACCTAGGAGAGGTGGGGGTTGGTTATGTCGGGGGTATAATCGGGCGAGGGATCATTCACGTACGAAGCGATTCCGATAAACATGGAGAGGATAGTGCTTCAACTGTCAAGAGATCAGTGCGTGCAGATAACAACACTCCACGCCGAAGGCACGAGTACCGGGCAACTTGGTCGACGGTTGGTGTGAACAGCACAACTGATACAGGAACCCTGACACATTATCGCGGTGAGGACAAGGTAGTGTCAGGGGCACGAACATCCGGAAAACCGATTTATTAGTTTGCGTGCAATTACGAGAGAGTCACACAACGGCAGACATTGCAGATACAGCGGGCGGAGGTAAACGGCACCAGTGGTTGAGTGACAATACAGTGGCGTCGAACTTGCGGAACAATTACCGGCCCCGGAGGCCTTCCATAGGTCCACCGCACACCCCGCATTGAAGGGAGCGACTGGCATTTTTGGCCGGAGAACCATTCATTGGACGGTCGACGATTGGGCAAGGTGCTCTTTTACGGACAGTAATAGAGTGTTCTTATTCTCCTCGACCGACGTGCTAGAGTATACCGAGACCGACGGAGAGGTTCGCGCAATGCATGCCTGCAGGGCAGCCGTTTGGAAGTGGGCTGTGGGTCGGTATTATGTCTGGGGATGTATTCTTTAATCTTGGGGCATACGAGTTGCCATATCTTGATTGAGGCACTACTTACAGCCGCAAGTAATATCACAGACATCCTCGAAACATATGTCGTGCCATATGCCCCCTACATCGGTGACTCTTTTATCCTAATGCATGACAATGCAAGAGACCCACAAGTCCATGTGTGAAACGACTACTTAGGACGGTTCAAATTACGGCGTTGGAGTAGCCAGCATATAGTCCGACTACCCAAATGACATTTGTGGGATATCTGGAAACGTCGGATCGACAGCTGCACCCCTACGGACCTCGGCCGTGCGACAGGCAATGCACGAGTATGGGAATCAAATCACTGTCCAGGACATTCGCCCACTCATCGGAGCATGCAAGGACGGTGTCAGGTAGTCATCGGCAGAGGGGGTTCTACACGGTATTGAGATCAGACGCACACCACTCGCGCCGTCGTGTAAGCCCAACATTCGTGTGTTTGCAGAAGCCGAACTCGGAACCCTAACTGCGAGAATCCTTTGGCTGCACTCATGGACTCACACTCTATCACCTACGGATCTGGGAGAGTCCACCATGTTATCGTATTGTCAATAAGTGTCTCGCTTTCTTCAACCTTTTCTACCTTCTTCGCCACGTACCTCGTGAGTGTTTTTCGAAAAGTTAGTATAATATATATATATATATATATATATATATATATATATTATATATATATATATATATATATATTATAATAATAATATATATATTATATATATTATATATTATATTATATATATAAAGAAAATTTTAATAAACTTTGAATGAGTAAAATAATGATCTGATGATTGCAAACTCAATCATTCTTTTCTAAAGAATTGTTATGGGGGAGGGACACTAGAACAAAGGAGAACAAGTATAAGGAGAGTTAACCAGAAGCTCATTATAATCTGCTATTTTTCGTATTATAAGAATGTTTCGAGATGTGAAGAATGTTACCAGGTATTACCATAGACTCGAATAAGGGGACAATGAATTGGTAGTAAAGAGTTTGAAAAGTAAAAACTGATAAATACACCTAATTTTTTTTTTATTAGAATAGTCTCTTGACGGAAGCAAGGAAGAAAAAAGTCTTTAAGTGAATAATGTTTATATGAGAAGTTTAAAAAATGGAAGACAAAGAAATAGATGTAGATATACAGAAGGTAATTGAAAGTATGGCTGCAGAAGATTTAGAACGAAAGTGAGTTGGAGGGGGACAACGATGTAGTTAAAGAAAATGTGATAAAAAGGGAAAAAGGAAAAAAGCCCAAAAT
>JABUQX010001037.1:5000-10000 GCA_015478945.1 Trachelipus rathkii
TAACCTCCTTGGTTCTCCAACTGACAAATCTTTCTGACCTCACTATAAACATCTCTAGCAACTTTTGTAAATCTGTCTTTCCTCCTCTTATTCGATCTGATGATTCTATTGCTAATTTTCCAACTAAAAAGGCCAATCTCTCTGGCCTCCTATTTTTCTCTAACTAAACCCTGAACGATTCTGGCATTCCTCTTCCTACTCCTTCTCCTCTCAGGTGTCCTATGCCTTTGCCTGTGATTACATTTGATCGGGTGCATGGGCCCCTGAAATCTATGAACGTTAGGAAGGCGGGTGGCCCGGATGGCATTCCTCCCGAGTTTTAAGGAAGTGTGCTTCCGTGTTATCCCCGGCCCTTGATCAACTATATTCTATGTCCCAATACTACCACTTTCTCTCAGTGCTGCTCGCACATGTCCAACCTATTCCAAAAAAAAGGAAGCCGCTCTGATAATTCTAACTATCGCCCTATAGCTCTCACTTGTATTCTATCTAAGATCTTTGAAACCTTTTCAACTCTCACTTCTTAGATCATCTGGAAACTCATTCCGATCGCCAGTACGGCTTTCGGCACTCGAGGTCTACTGGCGATAAACTTTCCTATCTAACTCGATTTATGGTTTTTCGCTCTTAGGAACTACGGGGAGACTTGCGTGGTGGAGCTTGACATATCCAAAGCATTTGACAGAGTATGGCACGCGTCACTGCTCTCCAAGCTCCCCTCCTTTGGGTTTCCTACTTCTCTTTGCTTACTTATGTCTAGCTTTCAAATCGCTCAATGTCAGCTGTTGTTGATGGGGCGGACTTCTTTTTCTGTCAATAGTGGTGTTTCTCAGGGTACTGTCTTATCTCCTACTTTATTCCTACTTTTCATTAGTGATCTTCTCACCTGCACTTCTAACTCTATCCACTCATATGCCGATGACTCGACCCTTCATTCTTCAACTCATTTCAATTCTGCTCCTTCTTTTACTTCTAGAATTGCCTCTCGTCTTAATCTTTCCGATTCTATTATCGCTGATCTGGATAAAATTCCGGATGGGGTCGTCTCAACCTTGTGAAATTCAATTCTTTAAAAACCCTACTTCTTCAAATCTCCTTCTCCAAAACACTTTCTAACTTTCCTATTTCTTTCGACGGTTCTCTCGTCTATCCTGCGTCTCTCTTGTTGACAATATAAACATCCTTGGCCTTAACATAAACAAAAAAATGTCTTGGAAACCTCATATCACAAAGGTTGCTAGGGTGCACTCAAAGAAACTGGAAGTTTTGCTTAGACTGCGAGACTTTTTTCCTCTTGTCAGTTGTTCCAGCTATACAAGGGTCTCATCCGCCATTGTATGGAGTACTGCTCTCATATCTGGAGGGGGGCTCTGGTTTCACCCGGCTTTTGGATAGGGTCCAGTCAAAGGCCAAAAGGCTTATAAACTGTTCTGTACTTTCCAGTTCGCTTGACCCTCTATCTTTGCGGCGCGATGTTGGTGCTTTATCTCTTTTCTATAGGTACCGCAGCGGCAGGTGCTCGAGGGAACTTACCACTCGCGTACCACCACCTTTACGACGCCCTCGTAGCACAAGGGGTGCTGTATCTGCGCACGAGTTTTGTGTTGATATTGGTAACTCCAGGCTAGTTCGCTGTGGTGCTTCCTTCTTTCCCACCACCTCTGTTCTGTGGAATTCTCTTCCATCTTCTCTATATTTCCTGCTGAAATGAATTTCCTCACTTTAAAGTTTCCTTGCCCAGCTCAGCTATGTAATTTGTTTTAGAGTAAGAACTTGAGCGTACTACACCCCCTCCTTGAATAGGGCTCTGCCCGTGAGTGGTGGTCACAACTGTAAAAAAAATGCTTGGGTGGGCAGATATGTGGCAAATAAACTGAATCTCCTACTCACCCCTTCCACACTCTCTTCAACATTACCCTCAGATGGACCATATGTCACAACCACACAAATTTTAACTTTTTCAAACTTAAATTAAACCTTTAGAATTCTAGTACTCACACACAGACAAAATCTACCATAGCTTTCTACCACAAGTCACTCATCAGAATTGCAACTCCTTTCATTCCTTTCCACAGCAACACAAACACATTTCACACCACACCACTCATTCTCACCGTTTCCTTTAATCTTTGTTTCAGTCACAGCGAGTAAGTCAAATTTGCCCTTTCTAAACACATTCATCACCTCTTTCTCCTCTTCTCCTCAACATTTATTCCTCTGACATTCCATGTACCCATACGATTCATACATTTTCGCCGAAAGATAGAAGGCCGCTTACGGCGATCACGACCTTCTCCGAGCATTAGCATTCCTGGCAAAAGATAAGTGGCAGTGGGCAGCCAACCCAACTACCACCATCCCTTAGTCGCCTTCTACGACACGCAGGACATACGATGTGGGCAATTTTTTTCTCCCCACACATAGGGATATAAAGGATAGGGATGTCTGTAAGATGTTGTCTATAAGAGGGGTGTGGATATAAGTATGTGTATTTGATATGTGGATAAAAGATGGTGTCTCTAAGATGTTGTCTGGAGGATGAGTGTGGATATGAACGCAGAACAGAAAGGCGAACCATTAGGCACTGGAATGTCATACATACCATAAGCAAAATGGGAGGTTATATATATATATATATATATATATATATATATATATATAGTTATATATATATATCTATGAGTATGTTATATATCTCTTTTATATATATATATATATATATATAGTATATATATATATATATATATATATATATAAATATATAAGTATATGGAGAGCAGGTATATATATAAATAAAAATATATATATATATATATATATATATATATATATATATATATATATATATATATATATATATATATATATATATATATATATATATATATATATAGGCTATTTATAAGTGGTTGACTCAGGGAGCGAAAATCAATATAATTTCACTGGTCGTTATTTTAATAATTTCAGGGCAAATTACACAAATTTTTGGGTAAACCAACCAACTTAACCTAAACCCAACCTAACATAACCCAATCCTAACCTAACTCAACCAAACTTCTAACCTAAATTAACCTAACCTAATATTAACGGAGTCAACCACTTATAATGTCCTCATATATATATATATATATATATATACAGTATATATATATATATATATATATAAGGTTATATGAAAGATATATATATATATATATATATATATATTATTATATAAATATATATATATATTAATATATATATATATATATATATATGATATATATATATATTATATATATATACATATACATACATATATATATATATGAGGTTATTGTTAATATATATATATATATATATATATTATAAAGATATATATATATATATATATATTATTATATTATATTATATTATATATATATATTATATTATATATATATATATTAATATATTATATATATATAAACATATTATTATTATTATTATATTTATATTATTATATATATACATATTACATATATATATATATTAGTTATATATGTTATATTATTATACATATGCTATTATGTTGTATATTGTTATTATATATATTACTATACATATATATATATTATATATATATATTATATTACATATATATTATTATATATATATATACATATATTATGTATATTATATATTATAAATACATATATTATACATACATGCATTATTATTATTATATATATATATATATATATACATACATATATGTATACATATATTAATGTGAGCTCTAACATTACTCCAAAATCTAATATCCACCACTGCAAAATAATCTGGCAAAACTTTGACGACTACGACTGAGAAAAATATGCCGATTTTGTCGATGACGATGACGATTAATCGTCCCATCACTAATATAGGTAGATATACAGTATATATATATATATATATATATTTCTATGGCTAGCTATTTCTATGATCATGATTGAAAGAGTATATATATATATATATATATATATATATATATATATATATATATATATATATAAATATATATATATATTTGTTAAATTATAGCAGTATATATATATATATTTATATATATATATATATATATATATATATATATATATATATAAAATATATAGAGATATATATAGAGAAAGAGAATATATATATGTATATATATATATATATATATATATATATATATATATAGATATATATATATATATATATATATATATATATATATATATATATATTCTAATATATATATATATATATATAAAGATATATATATGTATATATATATATATAATTTATATATATATATATATATATATATATATATATATATATATATATATATATATATATATATATATATATATATTTATATATATAAATATATGTAAAAAATATTAAAGTATTCATTATTTATTTAATATTTTCCAATTATTTTCCACCAGAAAATTTAAAATAAATTTCTAAAAAATTTAAAAAAGGAAAAAAAAAAAAAAAGCGTCTCTCAAATAAAAGGTGTAAAGAGGGAAAAAGTTCTGAGTTTTCCCCTTGTAAGTGACCAAAAAAGGGGAAAACATTGGCCAAATTCAATCAAGTTCTGAGTCTTAAAAAGTAATGAAATTGGTCATTTGCCTTCGACGATTGTGTTTTTCCCTCTTTCAACTCTGCCAAAACTTCATTCAAAAACTGTTCGCAAAGTAATTCTACATATTTATATAGATTTTATTCGAGGGTATATATATATATATATATATATATATATAAAAATAAATTTATATATATATATAGCAGTATATATATATATATATATATATAGTAGAGTAATATATTATAGTATATATATATATATATATATATATATATATATATATATATATATATATATATATATATATATATATATATATATATATATATATATATATATATATATATATATATATATATATATATATATATATATATATATATATATATTATATATATTTATATATATATATATATAT
>JABUQX010001038.1:0-5000 GCA_015478945.1 Trachelipus rathkii
TATAGCAAGTAAAGAATCTTCTTGTAAATCGTAATCATGTTAAAACATAAAAACTAGTAGCTAAGCTTTGTTATTACTTACTGGAAAATGGAAGTGGAATATTTTTGAATAAACACAAAAACATAAAAAAGTTATAATATATATTTGCCATTTATTATTCACTTAAAGATACTAGTTTTATAATACCATATAACAAATAACATATAACATATAACACAACCAACTATGAAATAAATGACTAAATATTGGTTGTACACTGTACAGGGAATGAAATCCTAGAGTTGCCTAGCAGTACCCAAATGTTCTATCTTATTACTGGTGTATTATATAATTAAATTAAAGTATCGGTATCGGTATCCGTATCATATCGGCACCTAAAAAAAATAGAGTATCAGTATCAATCGGTATCGGCCTCTTTCTGGTATCGGTACATTCATTTAATATATAAGTTTATATATATATATATATATATATATATATATATAATATATATATATATATAAATATATAATATATTATATATATATCATACTATATATATATATATATTATATTATATCAGAGGTGGACGTTCCGCCAATAAGCCGCAATTCCAGGAAATACCAAATAAATCGAGAATTGCGATTGCGACTAATTTGAAAAATTTGTGGACAACAAATAGCAGTTAGCGGGAATTGCCTATCATTCCGCAATTAGAGGACTACCAAAAAAAATTGTGGAGTTTCAGTTGAATGCCAAAAATTTATAGTCCACAAATTTTTTCACGTTGGCCATCTTTGTACGTTTGATTAAAGCAACACCGAAAATTCGCTTTTTTTTTTTTTTTTTTGGTAAAGAATCATGTTTTAAACAGATTTCTTTTATTCTGATGTAAAATTTATCAAAATATTATAAATGATATTGAATGTTACATTAATCGACTGATTCTCAATATCGATAAATATTTAGTCATCAATAGTCCTATTTAAAAGTTAGATAACTCGATATTGACCATTTATCATAGCCACCACTTCTTTCTTAAATAGCCAGACGATATTATTTCCAACATTGCCATTTTATTCAAGTTTTGTTGCCCTACATTTTGCTCTGATTTTTATATTTATCACTGAAGGCGGGTAACAATGAGAATAAATTCGTGTTTTTTTATTATAAATTTCTGAGAACGTAGCCGCATATATACTGGTAATAATACAATGCTAACAACGTTAAAATAAGCAGTGTAATTACTATCAGTTATTTACATACTGTAAACGTTAGAATTAAAATTGTAGGGTAAAAATTGCATCAACATGTGTCTTGGTAGCTAAATTATATATAATTATATATTTTTACCATATATTTTAAATTATTTTTATAATATATTATTATTTAATTATTTAATATTAACATTTAACAATAATTTATGAAACGTATCACCACCAAATTTCAGATAGATTGTATCTGTACATGTACAGCAAACATAAATGATGAATAAAAATAAGTATTAACATTGTACCTAACATCGAAAGTTAAACAAGTAATTATATAATATATATATATATATATATAATATATATACTATATATATATAATATACTATATATAATATATATATATATATATATATATATATATATATATATATATATATATTATATATATATATTTTATATAATACAGTATATATATACGATACTATATATATATATATAATATATATATATATAAATATATAATATAATATATATATTATATATATAATATATATAATATATATATAATAATTTATTAATTATATATATCATATATATATATATTAAATATATCATATATATATAATATATATAATCTTTTTAAATTATTTGGAATATTTCCCCAAACGAGGAAGAACCTACTAGGAAGTAATTATCCGGTTATCCGGCCCCGATTAACAATGATATCCGCTGGATACCGGTATTAGTCAAAAACTTGCGCCGGATAGCCGGCAATACCGGATAAAGTTGGGATATCCCGGTCCCATCCGTAATAGTATATATATATATATATATATATATATATATATACTATTATATAGATATATATAATATATATATAATATATCAGAGGCGACTCCTAAATTTTAATTCAATCCTCAAGATAGGAAAAAATATTTAAAAATTTTTTTTTTCTATTGTTAATCGACTGCGTTTTTATTTGGCCCAATTTATTACTAGATAATCATTAAAGAGAAAAATAAACTTATAGAAAATTATTATCGAGACTATACCATATAGAATAATTGGAAAAAATCTGAAAAAATTCATCAATAGTTTACCTATTATCCCCTAAAAAGAAAAAAAGAAATTAGCTAACTTATTTTTCTCGAGCTTTGTTTTTTAATTTTTTATTTAACATTATACATTTAAAATGTATGCTAATAGTAAAAAAAAAAATGGTATTAGTAGAGCAGGAGGGTGTCACCCCCGATTTTTATGAAACTTACAGGATATAGGTACTCAAAAAATAATAATGAATAGTGGAAACAAAATCGGCGGTCTCTTTAGGAAAAAAAAAGTTACAGCCTTGCAAAGATATTAAAAATCCCATAGGAATTTCTTATATATATATATATATATATATATATATATATATATATATATATATATATATATATATATAATATATATATAAAAAAATATATAATATATATATATATATAAGTATATATAATATATTATATATATATTATACTATATATATATATATATATATAAAAAATTTAAAAAACACAGGATATACTCTAAAAAAAATAATAATGAAGCTTAAAAAAAAAAAGAAATTAGGAAAAAAAGTTAGCCTCTCAAAATTAAAAATTTTCCTATAGGCTTTCTCATAAAAAAAAAAACTATTGGCCTCACATGCTCGTTTTAGGGCCATTCCTAATTTCAGGTTATGGAAATAAGACTTTGTTTAAAGTTACACATAGATTTTTCTCTGGTATTACCTTAACAAAAAGTTATCATAACCTGAACTAGAGGGTCTGAAATGAGGACCTAACCTTGATGGATCATAAATAAAAGTCTATGAGAGTTTTAACAACTTGAGAGGCCTGTAACCTTTTTTTCCTAAAGAGACCGCTGATTTTCATCATTTACACTATTCATTATTATTTTTTAATAAAGTATTTTCTATGATTGTCATAAAAATCGGGGGTTGACACCCCTTGCACCCTGCAAAGACTGTAAAAAGTCCACCGCTATCGCACAACTAAGCAGGGAAACGTGTGCCATTACCTGGCTTGTGCATCTACTTAACAACATTACCAAACAAAACTTTTTTTACTAAAAGAACTCCTTTTTTTAACAGCACCACTTATTTGTTACATTAAAAGTTATTCAGTTTTCCAAGTACTAACTTTTACGAAACCTTGGGAGTGTCTATATGCAACTACTTATCTTCACGCCACATTCTAACGACCGACAATGAAGCCTTATAACTACCCATCTCTTTTTACAATTAAAAAAAAAAAATTCAATAATTGAAGGGGAATACCATGTTATCAATTATACAAATAAGTCTTATTTTAAGTGGACATCATATCAGGCCTACTAGTTCGTTAGCATCCACAGATTAACCAAAACGTACAGAAGGCTCGTTTTAACCAAGCTAAAGTTTAATGAGGGTCCTAAACGCGAATTGTGCTTTAACAAAAAAAAAATTTTCTTTTTTTTTTTTTTTTTTTGATTCGCTCTTCTAGTATCTGGTTGCTCATGCAGTCATGGTTACAAAATTTGCTGTAAAAATATTAACACTCCTATACTCCAAACATTGTTGGTAAGTCGTACTACGACTCTGACACATATGATTAATCCCTAGCCAGTTATCTCTTGTCTTATGTGTTGTTTCGCACGTCAGGTTGGGCATTGTCCTTTGGTTAAGTCGTCGAAATGCTTCTCGGTCATCCCGAAAGCTTTTGGCTATCTGGTCCTTAAACAGAATTTGTTTTAATCCATAAACAAGTTACCTTTTCTCATACTTGGATGTTTTAAGTATTCTACGTTTTTACACATAACAGTCATGTAGGCATATCATGCATTAATATATCATATAATAATAATACTAATATATATAATACTATATTATAACAATTATATACTAAATAATATATATACTATATATATATATAATATATTAATTTAATATATATATAAATATATATATAAGGTAAAACAATTATTAATTAATTAGTAATTAATACGCTTAAATAAAATGTTTTTATCTTTTTCAGCATTTGCTTATTTTCACACTTGAATAAATTTGATTCACTTTTATATTGAAAAAATATATTCAATTGACCGTGGACTTAATAGAAAAAAACTATGAAATAAACTTGTACTCTCGCTACTTTTGATAGCTTTTTTAATTTAGATGAAGCAACCTAATTTATAATTCAATATATTTTGTAATATAGTTAGTATTCTATTTAAGTTACCATATGTTCTATGTCAAATAGGAATATATATAAATAAACAACATATATTACTGTTTATACTTAACAAGTTTATAGAGTAAATAATATTACATAAATGGTAAATAATAAGAAAATGCATATGTAATATATAGCTAATTCGTTATTAAACCTTAGATTATATAATATAAAAATAATTAATTAATAAAATAATAATATATATAAATACAAGATTAATTAAAATAATATAATAATAATAAAATAATATATAATATAATAATAAAATAATAATTAATAATAAATAATATAATAATAATTAATAATAATAATTAAATAATTAAATTAAACTAAATATATAATAATAATAATAATAATACATAATAAACGATAAAAAGAAGGTGAGGTAGAAGAGAAAGAAGAAGAAGAAGAAAGCAGAAGAGAAGAAGAAGAGGAAAAGGAAGAAGAAGCAAGAAGAAGAAGAAGAAGGAAGAAGATAAGAAAGAAAGAAGAAGAAATATAAAAAAAAAAGTTTGTTTTTTACTTTGGCTTGGATTAAAGAAGATTTAAAAAATCA